>JMFS01029537.1:0-10173 GCA_000699545.1 Podiceps cristatus | reverse complement strand
CGGTTCACACAGACCCACCTCTCCAGCCTGTGAGTCAGGTGTGGGCAAATCAGAACAATTGGGTTTGGGAGGAATCACGTTTAGTTAGGGATGGGTGGTAATGCTACTACTACAGGGTTTAGCAGGATATTTATGAATGTCCAGCTAATTAGATTGTACCTGTATAGGCTTATCAGTGTATAAGGACACTTGTTTTTCTGTAAAATTTGAAAATATGTATAAAATACAACAATGACATTTTCTTAAATGATGAATTTACAAGTAATTTTAAGAACATTAGGATACTGGGTCACATCAGGTTTTCATCCTGAACAGTCTCAGTAAAGGAATAGTGTAAAATTAGCTACATTATGCATCATACTGTTTAGCAGTGTTGTTTAATTAAATAATTAAATCATTTGGCAGGAATTACTTAAAAACTTTTTTGAAGAACATGTTGCATGAAGAACTGTGATTTTCAAAATCATGGCTGTGTCTTTTATCGGTGAGGCTATTTGTTGTCCTTCATCCACAATTAAATGCTGCAAAATTCCAGGCCAGGCTCTTTTCTGTGGTGCCCAACGACAGGCCAAGGGGCAACGGGCACAAACGGGAACACGAGAAGTTCCAAAACTTCTTTCCTGTGAGGGTGACCGAGCCCTGGCATGGGCTGCCCAGAGAGGTGTGGAGTCTCCTGCTCTGCAGATACTCAAAACCGACCTGGACACGTTCCTGTGCGACCTGCTCTGGGTGACCCTGCTCTAGCAGGGGGTTGGACTGGGTGATCTCCAGAGGCCCCTTCCAGCCCCCAACATTCTGTGGTTCTGTGAAAATGGTGCTACTCTCTATTGTTTCCAGAGAGATGGAATTATTTGCATGCTTAGAAGAGGAGCACAGTAAGATATATATTTGTATTAAAAAAACAAACAAACAAAACAAATCAGAGAGGAAAACAGAAGAAAATATTCTTACAATAAGGCTGTTTAGTTGATTTCAAGACTATAATATTAAAACGATTTGATTAGTTTTATAATAATTAAGACATTAGTCATGTGGACATAACATCAGAGGTGATTGATAACTTATTTTTACCACTTCACCTACTCATAATCTGCTGAAGAGTATCACATGGGAACATCATGTCATTGTCTTTCGAACAGTTACTATTTAATTAAAAAAAGTTAGCTTGCAGGATAAACGTTTCTTCCTTGTTCCCCTGCAAATGTAGCATGGTTCCATTCTCCCACTCTCTCACCTCAAAAGAAAAAACAAAAAAATTAATTTTCCTATTGAAGTAGATTTTTTTTCATTTTTAAAGGTGGCTGTTCTAAGCCACAGAGAAGAAATACCTGTTTTTCTGTTCTGTAACTCACTTAAATCTCAGAGATTTACATTATCTCCACTGGCATCTCTGCGTAATGCCTTGCCTCTCCCTATAAAAATTTTAAAATAACTGCAAAACATAAAGATGTTAGGATTTTGCAGAAAATGTTTGGAAATTCTATATAATTTAAAGTATAAAGCAGTGTAAATAAGGAGTTGCCATTTAAGTTATGTTTCCAGTTAATGTAGAAGCACATAAGAATAAGTAGTTTATAGACATGTATGGCTAAATTTGTTTTTATCCTTTCTGTAGGAGAAGGGCTGCTCCTTATTAAAAAGGCTTAAAAATTCTCATATTTACTGTAAATGATCCATTTAAGTAGGGTGACATTAGAGCATCTTCCTGGAGCTTTCTGTCATCTGCAGACTTCTGGCTTTGTAAAGTGGTCACTATTTTCTTTCCATAAGGGGTTATGCCCGTCACCATTTGTCACAGAATTCAAGAAGAGGTCACCTGTCTGTCCAAAGTCTAAAAAGTATTGAATTTGAAGCTATGGATAAACTGTTCTGAGTTCATATTCTATTTTAAAAGCCTATCTTTAAAGGGTTTCACAGTACTGAATAGCTCTGTTTATTTGTTTCGGGAGAGATCTACAGAGAACTCCTCCTCTTTAAGCTAAACTACTGTACTAAATAGCCACTGCTACAAACTTGTTTCTACAATCACTTGAAATTCCTTCCTTGAATGTACACAGCTGTAAAATCACAGGTCTATTGTACCATTTTCATAAACGTATTAATTGGGTAATAGTTTGCACAGTATTTATTTGAGACTACCCCAGTGGTCAGCAGTAAAACTGTTTTTAGTGAAAGACGATGCTGCTGCAGTCTGGTACTTACCTGATGAAGTGATTCAAACTCCTGAGTATCCTAAAAAAAATTTAAATCATTCTGCCTAAAGCCTAAAGAAGGAATAAATGAGTAGAATCATAGAATCATAGAATCATAGAATGTTTTGGGTTGGAAGGGACCGCTAGCGGTCATCTAGTCCAACCCCCCTGCAGTGAGCAGGGACACCACTACCTAGACCAGGTTGCTCAGAGCCCCGTCCAACCTGGTCTTGAATGTTTCCAGGGATGGGGCATCCGCCACCTCTCTGGGCAACCCGTTCCAGTGCTTCACCAAGTACATCAGAAGAACAACTTTCATACTTTAGTCGTGAAATCGGCTCATTATATTTGGTAGTACACTGTTTGTATTAAAGTGCTTAACTCTGGGTCTCATGTTTTTAACCAGTCACTTCATAATGAGCATCATATTTGTAATGAAAGGTTCATTTTATGTAACCTCTATCTCTGGTACGAAGACTACTTTTAGTATTAAACTACATTACTAGTATTAAACTGCAGTATATGCTGGCTTTGCTGAAATAAAGCAGCTTGCATTAACCTTTTGCACCATGGTCACAGAGGAATGAAAAATATGCCCTGGGGGATAAAAAGACAATAAAATACTGTCTGTTTCAAGTACTTGTAATACTTGGAATGAATTGGTGTAACCACTAACCTTAGTGACCTAACTCCTGAGTTCGCATTTTGAACGGCACTTCAACAGCCTTTAGTAGCATTTGAAACTTGAAAGTAATTAACTGTTCTTTCAGCATGGCTAAGTAAATGCCTTAGGATGCTCTATAAAAGTTCCATTTCATGTCTTGGTTCACAAAACAGCCTAATGATTTAAATTGATGCTAAATCATTTTGAGTCAAGTCAGAACTGTTTCCAGACATGCTATCGCTGTATGAAGCCGTAGTTTATATACTTCAGGAACAATAATTTCAATAAAACTGCGGTATGTGTCTAACTGAAAGATGACATCAGCTTGCCATATATCAGTACTGACATAAAACAGTGTTTTCCCTAGTGATTTGAAAATGTAAACATGTTCTTTCTTTACATGCTGGAATCTACCACAATATATTAAGCTAGTTCTATGTCTATTCTAATCAGTCATAATTAGTAGACATCTTTGGAGACATTCTGTATTGTTGCCCGCTATAGCATGTTCTTCATGACAGTAATTAATTAGTTTTGTTAAGATGAAAATATGTAATGCCAATGCCTATGTTTGCTGTTTCGTGATGTTGTATTTCAACAATTACTAACAGCTTACAAACAAGTATAAAGTGATTATTAGAAACACCATCTGAGGCATAGCTAATCTTCAGTGTACTTAGTGCTCTGTGAGTTGAGTACTCTTTTGGTGAATGAAAAAAGGTAGGATAATTACATGTTTATTAAAATAGCAGTTCTACTATTTCTCAGGAAATACTAACACTTATTTCCAGAGTTTCTTTCTCCCTTGTGCTTCATTCTTTTATGTTCTTTGCTTTAACTCTGACTTTGAAGTCCTTGAGAAAATGATGAAATATATAAATTCAACTTCTTTTCTGTTTGACTACCTATATCTCAACACGTTGGTTAGCAGAAGAGGATAAATCTGAATCTACAGCTTAGGGAAGACAGATGTTTTACGTTCATTACGTATTCTGTGTAGCCTTTAGAAGGTGGCAGTATTTGCTGATAGATATGATAAGAATATTGGATCAAACAGTGCCTTATTACAGCAGCCTGGTTTCATTCTACTTGAATATATTTAACCAATGGGAAGGTGAATTTTATGCAGATGTGATGCATGAAATAGCAGAGTAATTTCCTGGTTAATCAATAGGGAAAAAATGTATTTGTTATTTACCTTTAAAAAGAGATGATTGCAAATTATTTCTGCAGTCTAATTTAAAATGAGATGTCCATCACATAATAAATAAAAGGGGTGCTAACTTTTAAAATCTTTAGAATGCGAACTATCAGGTAGTTAGTGAAAATAAGCCATTAGATGAAATAGAGTCAGACCTGTAGCAAAGACTCAAGAATTCCCCCACCTCTCATTTAAAAGCTCTTTCTGGTTAACCAGGATATAGGACTTGAAAAAATACTGTTTATTCTGCTTACGCAGGAAATACGTAGACTGAGTAGTACAATCCGTGAGAAATAATGAATAAAAAATTCATTTTATTTTCATACAGAAATCACTGTTCTAACTATGTCTGTATCTTAATAGGGAAACCTGAGATTATCTTTCTTTTTAAATTGGAAGTTAAAAGTTGCCATGTAATGACTGCTAAATAGAATTCTGGTCACACCCACTTTGAAGTTATATGGTATAAAACAAAAGCTTCTTATTAAAATCTCCAAGTGCATAAGCGAAAGAGTTTGCATATTGCAGTTTATTGGAAAGAAGTTAATCTATAATGATGATTCCTTCATATCCATATTTTTATGCAGTCTCCAGCTCTAATATAGTACACAACTCATTGCTTATTTGCATGCTTTAGAAGCAGAAAAAATGTCAGGATAGTCATTGCTGCTTTTTGTAACTTATTTTGCTTCAGAGCCACCAGTTCCCATTGCTCCACCTCAGCTGTCCTCAGTTGGTGCAACTTACCTGTGGATACAGTTGAATGCCAATTCCATCAATGGGGATGGACCCATTATTCAGAGGGAAGTTGAGTATCGAACGTCAAGTGGAAGCTGGTATGACATACAACCTGTGGACTCCACAAGCTATAAAATTGGGCACTTGGATCCTGACACGGAGTATGAAATCAGTGTATTACTTACAAGACCAGGTGAAGGAGGAACTGGATCTCCTGGCCCAGCTCTCAAAACAAGAACAAAATGCGCTGGTGAGTACTCAGAAGTGACTGGAAAGTTGTAAGCATCTTTCTAGGGCTGCAAAGGTAAGTTATTTCAATAGCGGTTTTTACTGTCTACCTTAAACCAGCATGCTGCAGGAATTAAGACTAAATGTTTTTAAGTACACGCTACTAGCATTTGCCAGCTACAGTGACCTTGAAACCAGCCTTCAGTGCCACTGTAGATTGTAGGTGAAATCATACCTGTGCATGCCTTAAAGTCGTCAGTGTAGAGTGCTGTATAAATAAACAGTTTTTACTATTCTGCATGCGCTGAGCTCTCTCCATTTCATTACACCCCTCTTGCCAGGGTGTGTTTGGATTTCAAGTTAGGTCATCCCTCTGTTTTTTGTTTTTTGTTTTTTGTTTTTTTTTTTTTCCTTGGGCGGGGTGAGGGCAAGTCTAGTATCCCAAGCTTGATAAAAATTTTGTTTGTTTTGGATAGTTTCTTTTTTCCTTTTTTCAGTGTCTGGTACATCAAACTTGTAGATAAAGTGGAGAGAGATACCGTGTAACATCAAAAGTATGCCCTCTTAAGTCTCAATTAGCAGATGAGGTTTAGCAAAAGATCTCTTTCTTGAGTGACTGATAGCATGTCTTTTCATTAAATGAGATAGTGTGATTTGTGATGCTGTGTAGCAGTCTTGGCTCCTGTTTTGGATGTTATAATTAATAGTGTTGACCTCTGTCTGTAAAAGGATACAAAGTAGACCTATTATACAAAAAAAATTGTACAGTAATTTTCAGGAAGAGTAGCAGTGATATTAATTTGGGATTCGGCTGCTCAGAAAATAATAGAGTATACTGTGACCTGGATTTTTTTTTTTCTTTTTTGTCATTAGTATTTTCCCCCGATATTTTGAATCTTCTTTCTGCCACTGTAAACTTGGTGGAAGATAAGCAGAAGTGTACCTAGAGAAAATGTAACTAAGCAAATGACATTAGCTTATTGATCCTAATATTTTAAAAGAATGGCTTTGTGTTATTTGTCTTTTTAACAGGAAAAATCACATACTTCAACAGAAATAATGATGTATTTCCATTGCATATGAAAGTAAAGTTACTTTTGTAAGGCATTTCAGTTGAACTGTTTGGTGTGACGTCAAACATAGAACAAAATACAGTTGCTGTCAGAATCCCAGTGTTATATTTTGAAGAAACAGGCTTATTCAAGTACTAACTCTTTGATATTCTTGGTTTTTCTTCCTCTCATTCCTGGAAAGAAGTATTTAATGAAAAATACCAAAACCCAATACAGTTAAGTTGTAATAATAGTTAAGTATTTAGTATTTATAAGATTTTCTTTACTAGACCAAGATAAAGTCAGCTTAGTCAAAAACGAGGCATAAAATTAATTAGAGTTCCCTTCAGGAAGGCTTCGGGGTCACTATGCCTTTTATAATGTAAAATTGTCTGTCTAGACAAGGTAAGTATGTATTTAATATACGAGTACTTATTTTAAAATTAAAACAGTTTTTCTCATAGTTCGATCATCTGCTTATATGACTAGATAAGGTAACGCTGGGTGCCGTGTAAACGAACCTGCCTGTACTAAAGGGTTAGAGAGTGCGGCGGGTTGATGCCAGCCGGCAGCCAGGTACCCGCACAGCCGCTCACTCAGGCAACGCTAACACAGGACGGGGAGAAAACAGAAGGAAGGCACGGAGACTCGGGGACTGAGATGAAGACAGCTTAATAAGTGAAGCAAAAGCTGCGCTCGCAAGCAAAGCAAAATAAATTTATTCACTGTTTCCCATTGGCGGGCAGATGTTTAGCCTCTTCCTGGGAAGCAGGGCCTCGGCACACGTAACGGTTACTTGAGAAGACAAACGCCATGATAATGAACGTCCCCCTTTCCTTCTCCTTTCCTTGAGCTTTGATTGCTGACCGTGGCATCATGTGGTTTGGAATATCCCGCTTGGTCAGGTGGAGCCAGCTGTCCCCGCTGTGTCCCCTCCTAGCCCCTTGTCTGCCTCCAGTCCACTCGCTGCGGGGCAGAGGGGGAAAAAGAGAAAGCCTTGAGGCTGCGCGGGCACTGCTCAGCAACGTTCAAAACACTGGTGCGTTATCAACCTTGTTTGAGTCACAAATCCAAAACACAGCACCATCCGCGCTGCTGTGAAGGAAATTAACTCCATCCCAGCCAGACCCAGTAGAGAGAGAAAGCTAGAATTTTAGTTATATTTAAGAACATCACATGCTTTCTGGTCTTTTCAGTGGTACATGCTGTTGAGTATTAAAACATGCATTCAAGCTCATAAATCACTATGTACCGGAAGTATTTTATTACCTGGTAACATCTTGTACTGCATCAGCATTATTTGTGTTTTCATTAAGCTAAAAAATTAAAAGCAGAAAGTGATGGCTGACTGAAAAATTTAAATTGAATGATGATGTTAAATCTGTCTCTGCAAATTGGCTTTTTTATCGCAGAAGATCCTGCTTTGAAGGTGTAGTGGTTATTGGTTAACTGTTAGCAAGTGACATGCTAATAACTGGCCCAAGGGCTTAAAAAGAGATGCTGATAAACTAATGACGGTATAATTAAGCTAGGTAGGAGTAAAATAATGCCAGTCTCCAAAGCATACCATAGAATTAATAAAACAGGAGTCTTTAAGAGAAGAGTCATTGCACCTTTTTAATTACTGTGATAATTGTATGCTGCTTGCCTGTTCCCTAGGGGTCTGGTGAACCACTTGGAGACTTGTAGCAGTATGCTAGACATTCAATAATCTTAATAGTTCTCCAAAGCATTTGACATATGTTTTCATTTTAGCAAAATGAGATTTCAGAGGCTTGTAATAGACAAGTCTTATCTGTAACTTTAGTAAATAAAAGCATCTATAATTAGAATGCAAAGTAAAAAAAAAATCTCTCCAGACTTTGTTGCCTCACCCTCAATGGAGCAGTTACATACTTGTGGAAGTGCTTTGCTACCTTTTGATGAAATGTAATATAAATGTAAGTGCTCCTTCAGTGTAATGTTCAGGAAAGCCAAGGAATTACATTCAGGTCTGGATTAGATTTAACCTAGAACGTGGAGTTCAGGTTTGAAAAAGAGGATTTTGGCTATTGCCAGACTTAGAAGAGTTTTTCTTGTTTCAGGGTCTAAAATTGAAGCCTCCCCAGGTTGTCTGGAATTTGAAATGCCACTTGCTGTGCTCAAAGCTCCCACTTCCCACAGCTGTCTGATACGGTGCTATGAACCTAGGAGAGTGCTGCCATTTCAAATGGCAGGGAGGGCAGGGGGAGATGGGAAGAAAATTCATCAGGAGATACATGACGGAAAATTTCCAGTATACAGTATATCTCAAATTATTCTGATGAACATTTTCACTCCGATATGGTTGTAAAATAAGAATTCCAGAGTAGTCACCCACAGCTAGCATTACTTGGGGGCAGGATGTCAGAATGCTTCACACTTCTGTTAGTTGAGGAATAAGACTGTTAGCTGGGTGTGAGGCTCGCAATGCCAACCACTGCTAGAGAGACCTCAACCGCCCAGCCACTGCTAGTGGCTAGATAGCTGCACAAATATTTGAACCAAAGAAATCATCTTGTATGTAAGCACAGAACCAACTGTGGCTCTGCCATATGGGTATAGTAAGTTTGAGGATCTGAGAATCAGTAGTTATAAAAAAACCCCGTTATCCCTTACTGAAGTAGATTAGGAATCCTCTCGTGCCTGAAAAAATCCAGAGTCAAATCTTCTCTGAATCTGACCCAAATCACTAGAACATAGTAAAACCCAAGCCGGAATGTTGTAGGAATAATAAGGTAGAGTATGTTTTGTAGTTTCTTCTTATCCTTATCAATATTTCCGTGGGTAGAATTATTTATTTTAGTGCTTTGCAACATGTTTTGTCTTTGACATGCATTGCAAAATACGAATCTTGATCCCGTATGTGTCCCTGCACTCGATGATGAGACAGTGCCCCAGTTAAAGCAGTCTCCTTGGAAAATCCAGAACTGATGAATGAGGTCCTGCAGTTTTGTGGGTTATTTATTTATTTATTTATTTATTTTTGCTATGGCCTCTCTCTTAGGAAATTTTGTTTCTAAACAATGTTCCTTAAATCTGCTGGTGAATGGATATAGCTTAAAGCCAGCTACCTTAGGAAAAAAAAAAAAAAAAGTAAAATAAAATCCTCTTTCCTGCTAACAGAGGGGATTTTTAAGGCCTTCTAGGGAAAATCATTGCCTTTTTCTCATCATGTTTCTTTTTTTCATTGTGACATTTGGTATAATCCTAGAAAAACAGCATCTTTTCCTTTCCTGAACCAGAAAACTCTATTGGAATTTAAGAAAATAAAAAATAAATAAAAAGACAGCCAAGAAAGAAACTTCTGATGGGCTATCCCCAAATTGTGGCACTTTTTTTTTTTTTTTTTTTATGTCAGAACTCTACTTATTCTAAGACAAAACTCTTGTGCTGGAGTATTTGCAAAAGCAATCACTGTGAATTTAACCAATAATTTTCCAGGCAGAGAATTCACACATTCCTCATACAGGGAAGTAACGGGAATGTTTGAATTAACAATAGTTCATTTTACTGTCTCTTCCACGCCATCACCTGAGCTTGTCAGCTGGAAAGCTGTTACTCCCAGTACAACTAAGCTCTTGAATCACTGCTGCAGGTTAGGTGTAAACTGTCTGTTACTCCTAGAAGGCTTGTTACAATCTGGAAGAACAGAGCAGAGGAACTCTTTAAAGCTCCACTCTTAAAGGTTATTCTTTCTCATTTTATTCATTTTGCTCACTGCTTTGGCTTCAGCTGGGTAATTTTCCAATGTGTCAAAATTACTTCACTAGTTCTGTGCTGCCCACAATGCTCACTGATGGAAAGAGCATCCTCTTCCCTCTGATCAATTAAGATTTCATCTCCTGTTACCAGATCATGAAAATGATCAGACATGGACCAGAGCAACAACTCTGTTTTTACTAGGGGATGTTAGCTAGCTTTCCCGTTTTCTCCTTTTCATTGCTAAAAGGGGTGCATAGCTTACAGTCATATAAGGTTTATAGCCATTTGAAAAACTGTGTGGAAATACAATATTCATGTAGAAAATATAGGTTCCTATGTTGAAAAGAAGAATCCCAGACATATATACAGACTGGG
>KL261959.1:7535-23984 GCA_000699545.1 Podiceps cristatus | reverse complement strand
CCTTCCAACCCAAAACATTCCATGATTCTACTACTTCTTGGCTTTTTTATTTTTTCTTTTCTTCTACCTGGCATTTACTATTACTGCTACTAAAGGAAGTTTGCAAAATTGGTATAATTTTTATTTTCCTTTTGAGTTAGTTAACTCTAATGAGACATTAGTTTTCCACATTAATATGGTACATGAGACATTTCCAACAATGGGTTGTGCTTCACAGATAAAAATAAAGCAAGTTTTCATTTTGTACTATAAATCATTCCAATAGGGTAAAACATTCAGTGCTCTGTGTTCACAGTGAGAAGCAGACTAGCAGAATTTTTACTTTCTTTGCAGAAACTGAGTGATTCAGGTACACTTGAGCAGGTGTGTTGACATCTTGTGACTAGTCAGGATTTGCCTCCTTTGCCTTTAGGGAAGTCCTCTGCTCCTCTCTGCATTAGAGTTGTGTAATTCTGGGAAGAAACTTCCCGGTGATAGATTTTCACTTTCCAGAGGGACCTAGGGTAGAAGATTTAGTTTTTCAAAAATGTGGTTTCCCACAATGAAGTATATGAGCGAAGTTTCATGCCACTTCCTTCTCCTAAGCATACAAAAATGTCTTCCACCTTCCTCTTAATGCATCATATTGAACCGAATTTCTCCAGCTATTTGCTGAAAGGATCTGTAAGCAGCTATTCTAGGTATCCTACAACTCCAGGGCAACTTTATGGAAGGGGAAACACAGGAAATTATCTCAGTCCTCCATCACTGTCAGGCAAAGAGCTCTGTGTTACGAGGTCATCTGGCACAATCATGTATGAATAGTCCCCCTTTCCCTTTTCAGTGACAGTCATGCCTGACCATATAGCGCCTCCAGAAGAGTACCTCGCAGGCCCCAAGGAAAGGAGAGGTTACTGTTTCCACCTCACAGATGGCGAAGTGTAGTAGTCTGTAGCCTCCTGCTCTGTGATGAAGGGGGAAGATGACCACAGAGCCCCCAACTCCAGGTACGTACTAAAAGTACACGGCTTTCCTTTCACTGGTTCCTCTAACTTTAGTGGGAAGTGTGAATATGTCCCTTTCTTATACCAGTTGGATACTTGAGACACTAATCAAGACAGATTAAGGATGAAGAACCTGAACTATACATTTCCTCCAAAATGAGGTGTTGCTAGATGTTCATACTGCTAAACCTTAAGTATCTCAAATAGTCATCTTATTTATACTTTGTTTTAAATGTTTATCAACAGAAAAGGAGAATTTATATCAGTTTGCACTTTGCATCAATTTGCCATACCATTTTTTTTAACTAGGCCTGGGCCATCTAAATTGAAATGTATTACCCCAAGTTGCTTTTTGAAGAAGGGTCTCACTCCCCTTCAGTTATAAATGGAGCCCAGGGAGATAGACTAGCTAAGTCAGGTGTCCAAAGCTTGGTGGTGTGTGAATGCTTTGCTTTGTATTTCTAGATACACAGATTGGTCAATAGCAGACCTTTGATTATTTAGTTTGCTACGTTTAAGACTTCTTTCTCAAGCACCTTTCTGTCTCATCTTATGCTGATACTGTCAAGAATATCTTATGAAACATCCTTGGGGAATACACCGTTATGTCTAACTTTCAGGCCATGTGACATCATAATAGAAATAAATTCAACAGCAGCATTCAGATGTTATAATGATCATTACTCCTTTCAAGTTTTCATTATCCATCACATTTATTTTTTATGATTAAGAAATCTTAGGTCTGGCCTACTAGAGCATCCTTTTATTTTCCTGAGGTAAAAGTGCTCTCCCCACCCCCTAAGATTATTGGTATCTCTTGTTAGATGTTAATTGCTTTTGGGCAGTTCAAGAATAATCAAAGTTATTTGATAACATTGCTGAGGAGGTGCTCAGCACATTAGGAGGCAATCTCTATAGAGCTCCACCAAATCTAAGGTATTTTAGTTAATTAGATTCAAAGTTAATCTAATGGTAAATATTCCTGGAACCCATAAATCTTTGAGTTTTCATGGAAAGTTTCTGTTGTGTGAAACAAAGTGGAAATGGCAGGTTTGAAGACAAGTTCATAGAGTTTTTGATATTTTTTATCCCACCATTTAACATAACACCATTGCATGGAAATTGTTTGCACTTCTGTTCATGCGAATCATAACTTCTTTCATAAAGAAAAACGAAGAGGATAGAGGCAACAAAAGGGAACATGGGTAATGAGATAGATATCCCTGAGGATGAAGATTGGTTGAATTTCCATGTGAAAGCTAAAAAGGATGTTTCATTTCTTCTTAAGCCACGTACTGAAACACAGATATGATGGCAGCTCAGGTCTTTCACCCTCACTAGTGTGCACATTGTGAACGGCAGTCTATGGAGGCTGAGCCTGGACACATCAACACCATGCTACTTCCTAACATGAATGCTGTTCGTTATTAACAGAAGCCTATGCACACAAAGTATTTTTCTGTCTCTGTTTCTCTGTTAGTCTGTTTCTAGACAGAGGACTTCAGCATCAGGTTTCTCCCTGTACAAATCTTCACTTTCTTGAACAAAGAAATCAATCTTTCAGCTTTATCTTTAAGCTTGACCCTATTTTTCCTCCTGAGTAAATTTTCTGTAGTTCTGTGAGAATTGCAATATTAACCTGCTTACAGAGAGCAGACATAGAAAGGTAATAAGTAAATACACTGTACTGTCCCACAGGTAGAGAAGTCTATATTATACATATTTAACATGGCCAATGGACCCCAGTGAAAATTATTGTGTGAGGAAAGGTTTGTTGATATGGTTCCTAACTAAGGTTTATTTTCTGTTTACAGAGAATGTAAAAGAACTTGAACTAAAAATATAGACCTTATGTTCCCTACCCAGCTAACCAGGAATTCTTTCTATTTCAGAAATTAGGTAGCTGAAAGCTTAGTGAATTGCACGTCACTTTACCAATATTCTCTTTGTTTTTCTTTTCACAGGAACAATGGACCAGCATGCTTTGCCAGCTAATAAAGATTAGATCAAAATTCATGTTCTGAGATGTCAGTTTTCCACATCTTTTAGGATGAACATTAATAAAACATTCTACAAATACGGTACACTCATCTTACATGTTTTTCAACATTTGAACAGCTGTCCCTGGATAAATATGTGATTTTCTTAAGGAAAATGCAAAAACATGTAGGTTGGTGGGACTAAGTTAAATAAGGAAAGATTACATTTGAATGGAGATTTTATCAACTGAATTCACAAATAAATAGCCAGTGTATTACATTTGTAGGAGAATTCATTGTGAATGAAGGACATGCCTCATTTGCATATTCACTACAGGTATGTCCCATTATGCCATGTGCATATTTAGTTGAGTTTCTGTAATTTGTTCATCGTGTCCAGGCAAAGTAACAAGCACTCATCCACTTGCATGCTTGAGTAGACTGGTGTCAATAATTACATTTGTGTCTTGATTTTGGCATCCTACTACCTTATACCGACAACTTTACAAGGTGGACAGACGGAGTCTTTGTGCACAGGGACACCACTGAATGGCTTTATCTTTAAGCTTCCACTAAATAGCTGCTAGAGAGACCAGGAAAAATCTTCACTGTTTCATTAATTCACAACATACCTCACAGACACTGTAAAATATTGCAGACATATTTTCCAAGAGTGCTCTGGGAATCATATGTGTCCAGCCAGCTTTTGCTGTAGGGACCGATTAATCTCAAAATCGGAGGTTTCAGCAAGTTACACAAAACTTGAATAAATATCACTTCTGAACTGAAATGATATTATTTAACACTATTTTGCTCTGTTAAGCAGTATTACAAAGGATAAGGTCTCAACCCAACCCTATCCTTAATAAGGCTATTACTGTGACAAATGTGACAAACTTCAGAACTTCAAATGATTCTTTGGGGTACACGATTACCTTACAATAAAAACTCTATGATTATTATAATGACAGCTAAAAGTATACAGAAAGTGAGTGTTGTACTAGCTGAATCTTAACAGAGCTGTATGCAGTGAATTCAATAAATATATATAAATTCTTTTAACATACGTTTTTCCAAAGAGCATTCTTAGAAGTATAATACCGAATGACAACGTTTTAAAAATATGTCAAGCTTTCACTGTATCGGTGATGTTAGATAGAGTAACACATTGCTTTCATGTATTCATTTACCTTCTTTTTTCTTTATTTCAAACACCTACAAATGTTTTAGAATTCTTAGTTTAGTATTTTATCATTTGGTTTTGGAAGTTCTTATTAAGGCAAGTCTTGACTTCAAACAGTTTTTCCGTTTAATCAAAAACAAGTTAGTGCCATGTCAGGAAGTACGTATTCTCATAAGCAGTGAGTTCTATTCATTATTCATTCTTTTCATTTCATACATTAAAGCATCTCTTTCAAGTGTCATTAGTACAAATAATTTTTCTAAGGGCTTCCAAAGATTTCCTTTTCATGTGTGTTTGTATTTGTTCTTTCCCTTTTACAGTCGGTGTACCCTCACAAACGTTTGTCCCTCATTTTACTAATCCCCAAAAATTGTCATATACATATCATTAAACCACAAAAATATTAGTGGCTTTATCATACTGGTTAATCTATAACTCTGGAATTTATTATAGAATAAGGGGACAAGAAGAAATATTACAAACATATGTATCTGGAGCACGGGCTTGGACAATACAGAATATACACATGCCAAACAGTGCCTCTCACTGTAAGCGAAGATCAGGTTCATGTCCACCTGAGGAACATGAACATACATAAGTCTATGGGACCTGAGGAAAGGCATCCCAGAGTCTGGAGGGAATTGGCTGATGTAATAGCTAAGCCACTCTCCGTGATATTTGAAAAGTCAGGTGAAGTCTCTGGGAACTGGAAAAAGGGAAATGTTGCCCCCATTTTGAAAAAGGGTAAGAAGGCTCACCCTGGGAACTACTGACCTGTCAGCCTCACCTCTGTGCCTGGGAAGGTCATAGAATAGATCTTCCTAGAAGCTCTGCTAAGGCACGTGGAGGACAGGAAGGTGACTGGGGACAGCCAGCACGGCTTCACCAAGGGCAAGTCCTGCCTGACCAACCTAGCGGCCTTCTGTGATGGACTAAATACATCAGTGGAAAAGGGAAGAGCTATGGGTGTTGTCTCTTTGGACTTCCATAAGGCCTTTGATGTGGTCCCCCACAACATCCTTCTCTTTGAATTGGAGATATGGACTTGATGGGTGGACTGTTCAGTGGATGAGGAGTTGGTTGGATAGTCGTGTCCAGAGGGTAGTCATCAGTGGCTCAATGTCCAGATGGAGATCCCTCTGAAAGAGCTGGGCTGTTCAGCCTGGAGAAGAGAATGCTTCGAGGAGACCTCATTGTGGCCTTTCCCTATATAAAGGGGGACTATAGGAAAGATGGAGACAAAATTTTTAACAGGACCTGTTGTGATAGGACAAGGGGTAGTGGTTTTAAACTAAAAGATGATAAATTTAGACTAGATATAAGGAAGAAATTTTTTACAATGAGGATGGTGAAACACTGGCACAGGCTGCCCAGAGAGGTGGTAGAAGCCCCATCCCTGGAAACATCCAAGGCCAGGCTGGACAGGGCTCTGAGCAACCTGATCTAGTTGCGGATGTCCCTGGTCATGGCAGTGGGGTTGGACTAGATGGCCTTTAAAGGTCCCTTCCAGCCCAGATTATTCTATGATTCTATGAAACCAGTTAGTACCAGTGGTGGGGTAATAGTTATGATTCAAACTGCTCACACAAAATTAAAACAACAACAAACCAAACACAAAAACAAATAAACAAACAAAACCTGTTAAAATCCATTTTCAAGTGAAATCATGACTCTGTGGCTGAACCTTTCACAACCTTTAGTTTGTACTTCACATGCCCATTTGAACTTAAGACGTCTCTGTTGTCTGTGCTATTAAACTTGTGTATCTCTGATTCCGACAGCTCCAACGAATCCAGCATTAGGCTCTGACATGATATTTGGCAACAAAAGAAATCATCAAGAATTTGAGTGAACTTGAATTTTTACTAAATTCTAGGAAATTTTCCTGATAGGAAAATGAAGAAGATAATATTCAGGTGGCTTAATCTTCTAATGGTTGGACTTAATGATCTTACAGGTCCTTTCCAACCTTAGTGATTCTGTGTGATTCTGTGATTCTTTAATATTTAATAGAAAATATTCAAAAGGATAATTATAGGCAACATTTTAAAAATTAATTATGTTATGTTTGGTATTAATAGAAAAGATATAACAGAAAAATGATTCAACATGAAAGAAAAAAACTTCTATATGCTCGTATGAAATTAACTCAGAAAGTTTAATACAGTTTAATATTTATTATATATTTTTTGATTCTCAAGTGCTACTCAGCTAGTGCTTAGGAAAAGCATAGCAGATCAGAATCCTCTTAATGACATCCAGAAAGCAACAAGACCATATATAAGGATAGAAAATTCAATTCATAGACCTTTTTGTCAAATAACTTAAATGTTATTTAGCTAAATGAAAAGAGAGCAGCAAAATCTGTTATGCATGTGTAACTGTCACAATGGTTTGCCAACGCTCAGTCTGTTTTGCCAGAAACTTTACCTTTGCTGTCCTAGCAGTGAAATTACATCAGTTGCATTTGAAGATGTGTCTGTCTTAGAAAGATATATGACACAAACTGATCGTTTTATCACAGGCAAAAATGCTGGGCTCTCTTTTCTGTTTATTAAGTAACGGTTCTTCCCAGGTAAGCACAGGAACTACAAATAGTTATTGATTTTGCTACTGTTTTCTCACAGGAAATTAAAGGCTTTATCTAAAGTACATAAATCTCAGGTGGGTAAGATAATTAAAGTATTCTGAACACACTTCAAAAATGCTACTAAGGTAAAGAGGTGAAATCTGTTTGAAAGGCTAACCAAATTTATATATTTTAATGTGTTGCTTGCAGCCAGAAAAACCTGGCAAATCCCAATTACATGTAAGTATTTTTGAAGCTATAAAAATCAAATAAGGTGAATCTGTCCCAGAAAAATGTTGTATTTTATACTTTTATTTGTAAAACTAATGAGTACCTTCAAGCATTCTGTTGTCAAGTTATTAGATATCATAATGCAGAGATGATATTAGCATACAAGAATTGTTTCAGCGATAATATAGTTTACAATTCAGCAATCACAGAAGTACTCTTTCACTCCCTGAAAACATGATAGGATTAGTTTAGATATCCCTAAACAAACCTGTAAAGAATAACGTCTTCCCTAGGCCCAAAATCTGTGGGGATGGTGAAACCACACTTTTTCCTGGGAATCCTTTTCAATTGCCAGACTTCATCAATAGTTTTACTTAATCTGATTGTCCCTCCTATAGATTAAGTCTATTACTATTTTTAATTTTCGTGTTGACTAGGGAGATGATCCTAGTTCAGTTCATTACATCACATTACGCATTTGTAGGCAGTTCCGTCTCCCTTCATCTATCTTTTTACCAGACTGAACAGTCCTGTTCTATTAACTTTTCTCCATAGGTTCTAGTTTCTGAACTTTTAATACTTTTTATTGTTCTCATCTAACCCTTCTCCTGTTTGACAGAGTCTGATTTAGAATGTGGTTTTCAAGCTAAATGCATTGCTCCAAAAGAAAAGAATCATGGCAGAATGCCAAACTAAGTTTTTACATAAGACACTTTTCCAGGTAAAGACTTGGCAGCTAATGTATTCATTGAGGTAAACTCCTGTTTCAGTGTACAGGCCATGCACTGACAAGCTGATCATTATGTAATCTTTTCTTATTCTCAATTTATCCTTCCGTTTTTGACGAGTGATAATATCCAGAACAGCTTGCTTTTTGGGGGAAGCCCAGCTTTGCTTCTTTAGAATGAGCACATATTTCTGCATTTGTAATCCATTCATCATCTGGAGTTAAAATATCCTGAATCCATTCAACTTCAGCAGTAAAATGCAACTGCTTCAACTGAAGGAATGTAGCTGCAAAGTACTGAAGTTTCAAATTTCAATTTTGCCTATAAAAGTCTGATGTTTACAGATATTAAAATCTACATTAACTTTATATTGCATATTTGCAATAATTTTCCCTGTTTGTAAGGAAAGAAATTTTACAAGATTTCATTCAAATAGAATCTTGAAGATAAATATTTTAGCATGGGCTTAGCTAGGTGCCCAGCATTACAAATAGCAGATTCTGAGTGCAAACAAAATTGAGCACAGAACTATACCTGCAAAAATGTTATTGATCACATGGCTATTTCTTTTCCTTCATCTAAATCCTATATTTCTTACATTGTAATCTGTGCTTGCTTTTTTATTATGTGTGGGAAATAATGTCTTAATGGAGATCAGATATTTGTATGTGCAACAGCCCAAGAGTTTACTGATATTCAAGCACAATAAGCATCTACACTTTATGAGTTTGATTCTTAACATTCTTAAATATCCTTAAGAAAATTCTTGGACAGCATGAACTGCATGCTTATGAACAACATCTTGACATTTTGTTGTCAGATGGTCAATTTAAACATCAAGCAACCTTTCAATCTACAAAGTGTATGCATTATTGCAAAAGTGTTGGTTTGTTTGTTTACTGGGCTAGATGCTCTGAAGCGTTGTCTCTTTTCCCCTCAAAGGTCAGTCTGAAATTTATTTCATTTGCTGCAAAAAAATCTATGAGCTTTTCATAAAGTAGTGGTCTTGTTTCTATCTTTCCTTCTCAGATCAACAGAAAATGGCATCTATAATGCCGCTTGAGACACATCAATCTATACTCATGGCAGATATATCATCTGTGAAACTAGTTCAAGAAAACTGTCAGGTCTCATTGGGAAAATTAAGCTTTCTATTAGGGGAATGTATCATATATGACAAGTACTGAATGATAGGTTGGAAGAAGTTATTGTTCGTGACCTGCATCTCAACTTTCAGTTCCTTCTCACTTTATAATTATTCTAGCCAGTTCTTATCATCTCTTTAATTTTTTATATATATTTGCTCAGAAAAACCTGTTGCATTGTTCCACAGATTTAGGAAGACATGCCATAAGAAATTATTCAAGATATTACTGTTATTCAGATAAGAGTAGAATAAATTATATTCTCAAGCCTTCATTTAACAAAAACAAATAAATGTCTTTTAACTGACCATTTGTCTGATTAGGTTCTACTGTTTTTCTCCTATTGTACTTGTGTGAGAAGATGCTTCTTGTGGCAGGGATGGCAAACCTTTCGCAGACTGAGGTCCAGGAAATGAAAGTGCACAATCTCAGAGAGATACATGTTTAAAAAGAAAACTGAATTTAGTACTCCATTGATTTTCTTTTTAATTATAATTACTGGTACAAACATATCATATTTCAGAAAATGTTTTCTTATAAGTGTATTTTCTGTGTATTATTGTTATTTTGTTTCTCGGTAGAGGGAATAATTATGTTATTAGAAAAAACTATGACACTAATGTGGGTGAAAATTATACCACCTTACCACTGAAATGTAGGAGACCTTAGCACAACCCTAAGAAGGTATTTATTCCATTTCATCAGGTTATTCTAGGAATGAGACTAGCAAACATCTCAGTTCACAGTTGTTATCCCTCATTATCTATTCTCGTTTTATTCCAGCCCAATAGCATAATTCTCGGCCCGTATTTTGCCATTCTTTCCTGTTCTTTTCCTATATACTATCTTTCTTCATGTCCTTCCATTCTTACAGTTCTGAAAATGCTCATTCTTTTTTTTTTTTTTTTTTTTTTTTTTTTCCCCAACAAAGATGGGTTTAGCCACTGCCTCACATCAAGATTTACATTTAGAGGAAGCCAGAGTGCATATCTCAGAAGCCTCCTGTGGAAGATATAATGCACATGCTGTTGCTGTTCCTGGGACTCTTATGTGTGAACCCCAAGACTGACTAAAAGGTCTCTCTTGACATACCTGGAAAGCTTATTTCAGTGTATTCAAAAATATTTTTATGCCTGATAACCACTTGACTCTATACATAGTCTTTAAGTGCATCCATGTCAACCCTGACATTACACAGGAAGCTGCTGCAAAAAGCTGACTCTGAATCTCCTGTAATAACATACTGATAATTAGATCTTGATTTTGAGAAATGATAATTTCCAGTGACAGTAACCTTGATTCTTTTATTCTTTTACTGATTCCATAACTAAAGAAAAACACTGCCTGTTCTGTTGTAATGCTGACATATTGGTGGAAGTCAGGTAAATCAGCCCCTGTGCTCTTAAGAAGGAATCTTTCAAAAGAAACAGACTCAGAATGTGAGGAAAAAAAAAATAGGAATTTGGAGTTAAATTAGAGTGTGGTGAAAGAGCTAATGATGACTAGTACAAGATAGCTAGTAAAGCTGAGACAAGAACAGCCTGGAGTGACAATCACTTCAGAAGTAATTGGTCAAAGCGTTAAAATTCATTATATCAGAAGGGCTCCCTTTGCCAAAGGTTGAGATTAGAGGGAATAACCTCTGAAGTGTTGGGCTTGAATTTCTAATGTATTCTTACTACAAGTATTTTTTGATTGCCCAGAGTAATACTTAGCTGATCAATTGCAAACAGATACACGGATAAATTCTGCTCCAAAACATAGACATACTACTAAAGTGGTGAAGCTATCTCTGAGAATCAAAGACATGTTAGATTACATTTGACTATCTCATTAGCTGTCTGCAGGACATGCATTTACATTCTATCTGAAACGCTGTAAACAGCCAGAGTTCTCTTTTAATAATTAAGCTGTCAAAGGCGCATTTGTTCCATTACAGAAGTGGAGAATTTACTGCAAAAATCCTCTAATACATTTGTTCTGGCATAGTAGGAAATTAAGGATGTGAATAACATGTAAATAGTTAAAAATAAAAACATTATTAAAAAGACATCTTAACAGATATATATATACATATGTACATACACATGTATGTATATAGTAAGAGAGAGTAAGATAGTTATGAGATACCTTAAAAAACATACTTAAAACCCACCTTTGTTTAAAAACTGTTACAGGCAAGAATGTTGACTGCACAATTTTAATACAATCCTCATCCTGTATTTACTTGAAATCACAATCTTGAACTATTTCTTTGCATAGTAAATTTTCACCACTAAATCTTACCTCATTGAGTTGGTAGGTAACTATTAATTATTTTCTTCATCTTTCCAACTAATGTATAGCCTTTGGTTTAGTTTAATAATAGGGCCATATGCCCACAGACTGCTCTGTCATTCCCCTCCTCATAAGGACAGCGGACAGAGTTTAAGATGAAAAAGCTCATGGGCTGAGAAAGATAGGGAGATCACTTATTAGCTATTGTCATGGGCAAACCAGACTTGGGGAAAATTTCTTTAATTTATGGCAATTAAAATAGATTTGGATAGTGAGAAACAAAGACAAAAATTAACACTTTCCTGCTCCCCCTTCCCTCTTTCCCAGGATGAATTCCACTCCTCCACTCCTGACTCCTCTACATCCCCATTGCAGGCAGCCCAGGAGGATGGGGAACTGGGGTCATGGACAGTCCACAAAAGCTCCTCTCTGCTGCTCCTTCCTCCTCACACTTTTCCCCTGCTCTGGTGTAGGTCCTTCCTGCAGCTGCAGTCCTTCATGAAATGCTCTTGCATGAGTCCTCTTCACGGGCTGCAGGGGAATACTTATAAATATCTCAATGCTTATAAATATCTCCAGGGTGGGTGTCAGGAGGATGGGGCCAGATTCTTTCCAGTGGTGCCAGGAGCCAGCAATGTGCCCTTGCGGCTAGGGAGGCTGACTTGCGGCTGACTTGCGGAGGCTCCTTGCAGCTAGGAGTGGAATAAGAACAATGTGGCCAGCAGGTCAAGAGACGCTGTCCTCTCTCTCTACTCTGCCCTAGGGAGGCCCTGTCTGGAGTGCTGTGTTCAGTCCTGGGCTCCCCAGTTCAAGAAGGACAAGGAACTACTAGAGAGAGCCCAGAGGAGGCTACAAAGATGCTGAGGGGACTGGAGCATCTCTGCTGTGGGGAAAGGCTGAGGGAGCTGGGGCTGATTTTTGGAGACTGAGAGGGGACCTCATCAATGCTTATAAATATCTCAAGGATGGGTGTCAAGAGGATGAGGCCAGGCTCTTTTCAGTGGTGCCCAATGACAGGACAACAGGCACAAACTGGGACACAGGAAGTTCCATCTGAACATGAGGAAAAACTTCTTTCCTGTGAGGGTGACGGAGCCCTGGCACAGGCTGCCCAGAGAGGGGTGGGGTCTCCTGCTCTGGAGATATTCAAACCCGCCTGGACGCGTTCCTGTGCAGCCTGCTCTGGTGACCCTGCTCTAGCAGGGGGTGGGCTAGGGGATCTCCAGGGGTCCCTTCCAGCCCCTGACATTCTGTGATTCTGTGAATCTCTGCTCCCAGACCTGGAGCACCTCCTCCCCTCACTCTGCTCTCACCGTGGTGTCTGCAGGGCTGTTTCTCACACTTTTTTCCCTCACTCCTTTCTGCCAGGCAGTGTTTTGCCCTTTCTTACATACACTTTCCCAGAGGCACTACCATCTTACCCAAGGGGCTCAGCTGTGCCCTGCGGTGGGTCTGTTGGACTGGGCTGGATATCTCACCACGTGAACAATACAAACCTGTGCAGATGTCTACTGTGGGCCACAGGTTTGGCCCAATGGCAAGAACTTCTGCTAGGTGAGCCTATGGCATGAGCGGAGATGGCGCTGGTGCTGTGTGTCGCATGGAGCTCCCTCTGGAGCGGGATGAAACACACTTTCTCCAAGGGATTAACAAAACTTGTTGATAGCAGAAAGTAAACAGCAATAGCTGTAAGCAATTTTTGAAGTCCAGTCAGGCTTTTGAAACTTATCTGATCAGGATTTTTTTGTCTGTCGCTTCCCTCATTAAACATCCTATACTTCCTGGTTTTGGAAGACGAGTGAAACATCGAAAACCTCAACCGTTTAATCCAAAACAAGCTAGCAGCTATCCTGCAGTAGGCTCTTATGAAAGAAAGTGGATGACAACCATTCCCAACAATGGGCTTCATTTCAGCTTTCACCTACAATGTACGTAACATGTTAGACAAATAATTTCATGAATAGATGTCATTTATTATGTATAGCTAGAAATTGTCCCTAAAAAACAAATTCTTCTACAATTGCCAAATAGATTTAAGTGAGTTTGTAAAAATTATACAGGAGATAGAATAGCTACAAAAATACTTAAAATTTTTCTGATATCACATTAAAAACAGATATAGAAAAGTCTGGACTGCTTTTTAGTAGTCTTGAAAAAATAAATATTTGAAAATATAAGATGATTTTTAATATTCATACTGATGAAAAATACACCAAAGACTTACGTTTAACTACCAGCTTTGTAGATATAATTAGATTCAGAAGAGGTTATGTTTTTACAATGTCCAGAAATGTCTGAACAGAGAGAGATGGTATTGCTAGCTGGGTAGGTTAGAATGATTAATTAAAAATTCTCTTTTACTGCTAATATTCAATTCTTTTTGTTACAGTTTCTTCCAAAAGATGTCACATAACTGTTTTCAGACAAGAAACTTAAGTAAATGAACTAGGAGATTTTTAACAAGTATCACTTTTTGTAGGGCACATCAACCAATACTGGCATGGGACTCTCAAATTTATTGTGGTCTAAAAAGAGGTCTAGTAAGGTTTTGATTTGTGTAAGTAATATAATTCAGTCCCAGGGAATCATTTTTATACCAGGTCAAGTGGTCTCACTCACCCTCTTCTACACAGCAGTTCAGTGGGTAAAGCAGTCACCCAGTAGGTAAAGAACTGCTTTTATTTTTTGAAGAGAAATAAATCTACAGCCTCTTGACTCTTGGAACGTGTTGCAAATAGGGCCCTCAAGGCGAAAAAGCCCATGTGTTCCTGACGCAGCAGTTCACCGCTGGCCATGGCACGCACGTGGAAAGCAGACTGAGCTCCACTCCTTGCCTCAGTAAAGATTTCTGTCGAATGTTACACTCTATCTAATTTATAGGTACTGTTATTGGCAGGTCATTTGAGACTGAGATGGAAGAGTGGCCTTCTCAAGAAAGTATACAAGCTGTTGTATTTAGCGCTCTCGCTTTCTTTCTGGCCAAAAGATTCTTTAAGTTTTGCTGTGAAATGTTGAGTGGGATGGACAAATCTATGACAGTGACAGAAGCTGGGATTTTGATGTGAACCTTAATGTTTCAGAGCTTCCTCAGAACATATGATTGCTGCGAATTAAGGCAAGCTCTTTCAGGCTCTGAAATCAGAATTTATACCAAGGCTACGTTCTGAATCTTTTTGCAATGAGCTCACTAGACTTGAAAGTGGATATAGTTTTAAGATGTTTAAAATTAAGTGTGTGTAAACCATCTTGATAATAAAAAGGGTTTTAAAATGACTGACATAGGAAAGATGGGAATTTAATCCTCTTAGTACTACAGACGACTCTTTCATCTAATTTATGCTTTAAATGATGGGAATCCATTGCTATTAGCAAAAAGTAAAACATACATTAAAAAGGTTGAAAACTCACTCATTTTCTATTCACTCCTTGTATTGTTTTTCAGCAGTTTGATGCAAAAGCAGGAAAATGTAAAGAAGAATCTCAGTCTAGTTTAAGCCACCATCCCCATTGTTTTATCTCCACTGACTGATTCACCTGTTTAAATTATCTCTGCTATCCACCCAGCAGGTGATGTTGGCTTTGCCTTCTTAGAAGTGAGCTGATTTGATTTTGAGAGTAACCTCCAAATCTGAATTGATGTGAAACATAAAAAATTATAAGATACAACCATTGGAAGTTTTATGCCCCTAGAAAGGAGCTCTTTGGAACATTGTCATCTACTTAAAGTTTGAAAAAGTAGAAGAAAGGGAACATTGTGACAGTATTCAAAAGGGAAGCAAAAACTTACTGTAGTAATTGTAAACTGTATTGGCATGACATAGAGTCTGAGCTGAGATGGGATTAGCAGCCAAAGTAGGATAATGAAATAAACACTGATTAACAGGAGTATAAGGAAATAGAATTGTTATACTGAAAAAACAAAGCTTCCAATTATTTGCCGGGTGGCTGGAAAAGGCAATAGGGTTGCTGAATCTAGTGTACATTTCTGCAAGTCATGTAGCAAGATCTACACTGAGGTGTGCTTCTTACGGTGTCCCAGAGCAACGGGCTCTTGGCTATGCATAGTTCATCGTTTTTTGCCAGTGAACTGGAAGAACAGATTTGAAGCACTTAATAAGCTTGAGGCAAAAAACCTTTTAGATACAAAGGAAAAGGTATACTGAGGAAATGCCAAGTGAGTGTAGTTCATATTGAGAGTGGAGCGGTTACTGCTGGAACACAGAGACAGGGTACAACATCTACGGTGCAGAAAGGATGTTCAGAAATTGGAGCAGGTTCAGAGAAGAACCTTGAGAATGATGAAGGGATGAAAGAGCATGGCTCTCACTGAAATATATAGCTCAAACTATTTGTCTAATAAAAGACAAGTCTGTGGGGGTGACCCCAGTGTAATCGATAAATAATTTCCTGGGAATAGAAATCTATTAACAGAGAACTAGCAAAGAGGGAAAGTAATTGCCTATAGTAAGCATTTAGCTAATGGATTCTCCATCTCTGGAGAATATTTATAAATCTATACCAGATATTTTATTAAACGATATGCTTGAGATAAAACAGGAATTAATTCAAGGGATTCTGTAGTCTGGGTTTTGATGGAGGATAGACTAGATGATCATGGCCTGTAAGAGAATCTAATAATCTGTATTTTTCTATTGACTAGATGAAGTCATAAAATCAGTGAAAGTCTATTTAGGTGCAAAGTCCTTTCTCAAATAAACCCTAAAATACTATTTATTTTATTTTTATAAAACTGTTGTGGGAAATAATTTTTGGGGCACAGTATTGCTAATGACTAAAGTAAATGTTACATTTCTTTTGTTCTTGCCCTTGTCTGCTACAGAATCTACTGGTGAATGATTAGTAAGATTTTACTGGCAGCAGTAACAGCAGTAAATAAAGCACAGATCAGATTCATAGTGAATTTTTATTCTACATAAGGGAATCACAGTGCTGTGGTTGATTATGAGCTACACAGCATTTTTGGTTTTGTTCTAACAAGTGTCATTATCAGTTTTAGTGCATTAGAATAAAAATTAATTCCATTTGAGAAAGTATCGCTTACAAAGGTATATCCTATGAAATTACTACTAATAAATTAGAGAAAAATAATTCTGAATCCTTACTTTTTTTTTTTTTTTTTCCATTTTGTTGAGTAGGTAGATTGTCCCTGCTCACTGCAGGGGGGTTGGACTACATGACTTCTAGGGGCCCCTTCCAACCCAAAACATTCTATGATTCTATGATTTATCTGAAGAATGTTAAAACATAGAACAATACTGGTATCACTGAACACTAATATGGAATTAATTAATGAGGTACTGTAAATACAGAAATGTTATTTGCAGAAGATGTAG
>JMFS01029533.1:0-22778 GCA_000699545.1 Podiceps cristatus | reverse complement strand
GCCTCTTCAGGGATCTGCTTGGTAGAGTACAATGGAATTAAGCCCCAGATTGAAGAGGGGCCCATCTGGCTAAGCTAATATTCAGGGATCACCACCTCCAAGCTCAGGATCGATGCATCCCAAGAAAGAGGAAATCAGGCAAAAATGCCAGAAGGCCGCCATGGATGAACAAGGAGCTCCTGGACAGACTCAAGCACGAAAAGGAAGCCTACAGACTAGGGAGATGTCAGCCCTCTCTGAAAGGAAATGGGACACCTGGCTACATGAAGTATGGAGATGGCTGAGCTACTCAATGACTTTTTTTGCCTCAGTCTTCACCAGCAAGTGCTCTGCTCACACCACCAAAGTTACAGAGGCAAGGGCAGGAACTGGGAGAATGAAGAACTGCCCTCATTAGGAGAAGATAGTTTTGAGACCATCTCAGGAACCCGAAGGTGCACAGGTTTGTGGGACCTGATGAGATTCATCCGCAGGTCCTGAGGGAACTGGCAGATGAAGTTGCTAAGCCACTGTCCATCATACTTGAGCAGTCGTGGCAGGCTGGTGAAGTGCCCACTGACTGGAAAAGGGGAAGCATAACCCCCATTATTAAAAAGGGAAAAAAGGGAGACTTGGGGAGCGACAGGTCGGTCAGTCTGACCTCTGTGCCTGGCATGGAACAGATCCTCCTGGAAACTATGCTAAGGCACATGGAAAATAAGGAGGTGATTTGTGACAGCCAGCATGGCTTCATTAAGGGCAAATTGTGCCTTAAAAATTTGGTGGCCTTCTAAGATGGGGTTACAGCATTGGTGGATAAGGGAAGAGCAAACAATGTCATCTACCTGGGTTTGTGCAAAGCATTTGACATTGTCCTGCATGACATTCCTGTGTTTAAATTGGAGAGACAGACTGACACTTAAACCACTCAGTGGATAAGGAACTGTCAGTATGGTCACACTCAAACAGTTGTGGTCATGGCTTGATATCCAAGTGGAGACCAGTGACGAGTGGTGTTCCTCAGGTGTCAGTATTGGGACTGGTGCTGTTTAATGTCTTTGTTGGTGACATGAACAGTGGGATTGAGTGCACTCTCAGCAAGTTTGCTGAAAACACCAAGCTGTGTGGTGCTATTGACATGATGGAGTGAAGGGATGCCATCAAGAAGGACTTTGACAGACTTGAGAGGTGAGTCCATGCAAACCTCATGAAGTTCAACAAGGCCAAGTGCAAGGTCCTGCACATGGGTTGGGACGATCCCAAGCACAAATACAGTATGAGCAGAGAATGGATTGAGAGCAGCCCTGAGGAGAAGGACTTGGGGTACTGGTTGATGAGAAACTCAATATAACCCAGCAATGTGCACTTGCAGCTCAGAAAGCCAACCGTATATTGGGATGCACCAAAAGCAGTGTGGCCAGCAGGTCGAGGTAGGTGATTCTGCCCCTCTGCTCTGGTGAGACTCCACCTACACTACTGCATCCTGCTCCGGGGCCCCCAGCACAAGAAGGACATGGAGCTGTTGGAGCGGGTCCAGAGGAGGGCCACAAAGATGATCCAAGGGCTGGAGCACCTCTCCTATGAGGACAGGCTGAGAGAGTTGGGGCTGTTCAGCCTGGAGAAGAGAAGGCTGCGGGGAGACCTTCTAGCAGCCTTCCAGTATCTAAAAGAGGTCTATAAGAAAGCTGGGGAGGGACTTAGGACAAGGCATAATGGGTTCAAACTGAAAGAGGGTAGGTCTAGATTAGACATTAGGAATAAATTCTTCACAATGAGGGTGGTGAGGCACTGGAACAGGTTGCTCAGGGAAGTTGGGGATGCCCCATCCCAGGAAACTTTCCAGGCCAGGTTGAATAGGGCTTTGAGCAGCCTGATCTGATTGAAAATGTCCCTGCTCATGGCAAGGGCAGTGGAGCTAGATGTTTTTTAAGGTCCCTTCCAACCTAAACCATTCCATGATTCTATGATTCTATTTAGAAACTCTCTGTTCTTCATTATTCCCTGCAGCTTTACTACAGAATTTGCAAGATCTCTGAATCCAGTTTCAGCTTAATTTTTTTTTGGTAGATTAGAAAGACAGAAAGTAGTTAATTAGTAATAATTAGGAATTTGCTTTGCTTTCAGTCTGAGCTTCTCCATATAAAGCTGTTATTTAGAAATAGGGAATATATAACTCAAAGTACATTTTTAGATGACCCATACATTCTGACCTTTGTGGCTTCCTTTACTGGCAGCCCCATATTTTCTGTCTGAAATTAATTTATTTTCTTTATGTAATGTGTATGTATTATGTAATTCTTTTGAATAAGGTCATACTAAATACTAGACTATTAGTCATACTAATACATTAGTATTAAAACTGTATTAATGGCTACCATATGTTGACTGCTAACATTATAAACAAATATAGAATCATAAAATCATAAAATCATTTAGGTTGTGATCTGGATGGAACAAATAACCCAGTTCTTGCAGTAGTTGGAAACAGAGACTTTAAGATTTGTTCCTGATGATCAGATGGATCTCAAAATCAGCCATGAATTAGACAAGAAGTGATGATGTGTGTCACAAGTGATGAGTAAAATGTTCATATTCACCCTCCTTTGAGCAACAGAGCTGACTGCATGATTACTAGAGGTCCCTTCCAACCTCAGTTATTCCGTGATAACTGCTGTTGATTTTATTCTGTAAGAGGAATTTATGCCAGGAAAAATGCATCTGGGAAGAGCCTCAGGAACATGGAAATGGGATAAAAAAACTTTGGGTGAGATTAAACCATGTTTTTGGTATGAAGTTTTCAGAAGGACATTGAGCTAAATCCTCAAATATGAATCCTATATAATCTCTTTGTTGGTAGATTACATCACAGTAGGAGTTCTACAATGTCTTCTTAATTCTGTGTCCAGTGTTTTCAGCATGGTGTTACGTACATTTTTTAGAGGTAACTCAAAAATTCATTCTGACAAAAGTATCTGTACCATTGTACCAAAACTATAAAATTAGCCCCCTAACTCTCATTGTATTCATATACCTTCCCAAGGTATCACTGGGTATGTATCATGCTCCAATTGTACTGATGGGATAGAAACCCACTGTGTTTTTTCCACTTACTACACATCTTAGAGCTGTAAATAAGCAAAAATGTTGCATTTGTGATACTGTAAACAGTGACATAGTCTGCATTGGCATAGCCTGCAACACCACTTCACAATCCCATAGTACTTTATAAGTAAAAATTTTGTAAAATATTAATGGGCAATAGAGGTGGATACAAATTTTATTGTGTGCATTTTAAATAGAGGAAACTAGAGACAGAAAAATGTCTTAGCCAAGAGCAGGCAATAGGAAATGGCAAAGCCAGAATCCTAACTCATGATTCCCAGTCCTACGCACATTCCTCCAATATTGTTCTGGTGCAGAATTGCAGCTTTGCGGTATGTCTGACATCCACACACATTCTCACAGCTAAATAATAAGATTCTAACAGATTTTCCATAACTATCAGAGTATGAACACTTTAAAGTATGAACTTCAAAACAAGGAAAACTGGCTTGCAAATGTATCAATCGGGATTGATTTTGTCATTTTAGTATTGATTTTTTTTTTTTTTTTTTCAAAACTGCAATGAAAGTATTTTCATGTTTTTTGTTACTTCAAATTAACTGTAACAAGTTACTGACAGGAAGATACAGAGGACTTCAACCGGAATATATTTTGGAACTCAGCTTTAATGCATGAGATGATCTACAGTGTTTAGGTATATGCATAATTCATATATCTCAATAAATTTAACAAGCTTTAACTGTGGACACAGACTTGCCAGCATTGAGTTACAAGGTTTTATACATGATTCTAATTGTCAAAAATTGCTTAAAAATATAAAAATCGTCTGCCTTTACTGTAATGCATAATTAATGTATACAGAAATTCAGACACCAGAAGATTGGCAAGTTTAACAGAAGATTAATAAATATTTTTTAGAAGGCAACTGAAATTTACTATCAAATTATTAGCTGTCAGAGTTCTAATTATAATCTCTTTTGGCAAACCTGGTTGAAGTAAACCTGATCTCTCTTTCCAGATGCACTTTTTTGTTTTCAGAGAGACAGTCAAGAATAATTTATTGCAAACATTAATTGTGGGTTTTATTAAGCTATTTCTTACACTTGAAAAGATTTTTATTAATTTATTTAGGTTAACTTGATAGTGAGACATGCAAAAGAACTTTCTGGAATTTGCATTTATTTTTATTAAAAAGCAGAGGTAGAATTTTGAGGCACTAATAACAGACATTTGGAGGAAGAAAAGGCAGATAACCTGCCAGGGAGCAGCAAGGGTCAGGCTCTCTGCAAGGGAAAGTGAGCTGACCTTAAATAAAAGCAGTCAGTAAGGGGAAGAGAGTGCAGAGGGAGGCTGCAGAGAAAGAAGAAGGTTACAGAGCCTGCTGATGTGTTTGAGGCCCTGCCACAATCTTCCTTACGGAGGCATAAAAAAATATTTGGTTTATTATAGAACAATTAGTTGATTAAGTCAAAGCATATTTAATGTGCTTTGTCTTATTACACGCATTTCCATTTCTCTAATCTTTTTTTGCTTTAATTTTAGCCATAAAATTTAATGTACATATATTTGTCTTAGGTGTGTTACAGTGCATTTTTTAGTAGGTGACAAAAATCGGGAAAAATGAGCTAACTTTATGCAGCTTTCCTCTTGATTACTCAAAACACATTTAAGGCTTTGATAGATTTGAACTGACAATTCAGAAATACAGACACACCATATCTTCCTTATAAGTCACCTACAAACCTAAGTGCCAGTATATTTATCTTCATACTGAAGTATCCTGGGCTTCAGTCCTGTAGTCTTTGTGGCAGGACAGAGTCCAGTATCTTTATGGGCAAAGAGGGTATATGACAATTTTCTCTTTTGCATTTTAGTTATGTATTCAATTTCTGAAAGTATGAATTCATGACGATGAACTGATCTTTTGATTCACAACCTAAGATTAATCTCAATATATTTGTCATAATTTTTTTGGCTTCCATCTGGTAATACCTTAAACATAGTAATATGACTTAAAGTTAACTTTGAAACTGAATTCATACGGCCAGGAATTTACCATGGGTTGCTGAAAGTTATAATCTACCTGTGTAAATACAGAACAACCGTGGGAATGGGAGTGATCTGCAGAGTCATAAAGTCTGGTTGTGAAATCAGAGGCATAACAAACATTTAGTTTCTAGTCATTGCTACGGGCTTAGGGAGGAGTGGCTGGAAAGCTGCCCTGTGGAAAAGGACCTGGAGGTGTGGGTTGACAGCCAGCTGAACATGAGCCAGCAGTGTGCCCAGGTGGCCAAGAAGGTCAATGGCATCCTGGCTTCTACCAGAAATAGTGTGGCCAGCAGGAGTCGGGAGGGGATTGATCCTCTGTGGTCGACCCTGGTGAGGCCGCACCTCAAGTACTGGGTTCAGCTTCATGCCCCTCACAACATGAAAGACATTGAGGTGCTGGAGCATCTCCAGAGAAGGGCAGCAAAGCTGGTGAAGGGTCTGGAGAGCAAGTCCTATGAGGAGCAGCTGAGAAAACTGGTGTTGTTTAGTCTGGAGAAAGGAGGCTGGGGGAGACCTTATCGTTCTCTACAACTACCTGAAGGGAGGTTGTAGAGAGGTGGGTGTCGGTCTCTTCTCCCAAGTAACAGGCAATAGGAGAAGAGGAAATTACCTGGCACCAGGGGAGGTTTAGATTATATTAGGAAACATTTCTTCACTGAAAGGGCTGTCAGGCCCTGGAACAGGCTGCCCCGGGGAGGGGGTGGCGCACCCTCCCCCGGGGGAGGGAAGTGGTTGACGCACCATCCCTGGAGGTATTTAAAAGACGTGTAGATGTGGCACCTGGGGACATGGTTTAGTGGTGGTTTAGTGATAGGTTAATGGTTGGACTTGATGATCTTAAGGGTCTCTTCCAACCTAAATGATTCTATGATTCTGTGATTCTATGATTTAGCCCAGTAGGACTTTTACTCCCTATGCTTCCCCTTAAATCACAAAATGCATTGAAATCCACAGAAAGTACAATGCTCTACAGAATAGAGCAGATCAGACACAGAAATAATCTACAACACTTATCCTTTCTTGCCTGCAATCCTATTCTCTTTATAATTTGTTATACTCTGTTGTCATGTCATACTTTAAATAGACATCTAAACAGTGCTTGAAAAACATCTCAGTAAGGTCTCAGTTTTGGCTACAGACCCTTAATCACTAAATAAATACAATGAACATATTTAAATATTAACAGCTCTAATAATAACATTTTTTTTTTTTAACAGTAAAGATGAAGTAAGCTGTTGATAAGAAATTCTCTCACTCCCAGCATGGAGCTACTTTGTGGGCAATTCTGTAGTACTAGTGCTAATGAACATAACAACTACTCTTTATCTAATAAGTTGCTGATAAGGGAATCCACAGACATATTAGTGTAATTCCATTGTTAAACACAATTATACACCTTCTCACAGTGGGATATTCTTTGGCAAACAAAGAGATTATTGACTGTACACTGAGATGCTAATTTATAAATGGTTAATATTAAAATAATTAGATAAATCTATTCTGTGCATTACTTAACTGTAAATGAAGGAAGAATGCATTCTGATGAAGGCATTTTGGGGGGTGAAGACAGAGAGATTGCAATGTGAGCTATAATCTGAGATGTAACAGTGGCACTTGTGATGCTTTTTAGACAGTCCTCACCTCCCTGGGGGCTACAGCACCATCCTTTACTGTGGTTATGAAGCCCACCTTGTTGCTGGCATTTGGACTGCTTCTGTCTGTGCTCAGCACAAAAGAAATAAAGGTATTACCAAGGTGATCTATGGCAAATATGTGGTGATAATAAACTCCATTGTCCTTAATTGGAGAGCTGCCCCTGAGTCCTCTACATTCCACTGCTGAACTGTAAAGTTCACATAGATTTAAAGATACGAAGTACAACTGTGCTGCTGAATGCAGTGGTTCTATCACCTCCAGTTTCCTTGGGTTTGAATGTTATGCTTCACCTTGCATTAGAACACCAATGTTTTTCACATTGCTCTTACTTTGGCCTGAAATAGCCCAAATCACCAATCACAATTTTAAAAACGTGGTGCACACTGGTAATGCACAAGTGCCTGAGATAATTAAAAAAAAAAAAAAAAAAGCATATCAGTTTCTGGGCCATCTTAACCAGGGTGGGGTGGCAGGGCTGAGGAGCTGTCATTAAGAAAATGGTGGCTCTGAGGTTTTTCCCTTGGAAGCTGCTAGTGTTGGCAGAGGCAGACTCTAGAAAGACTTTAGGGCTACTGTGAATTATGGTTTCTCAGATCTCCTAGTAACTGTTCTGCTTTTTGAACACTTGCCGGTTCAGCTGCACAATGAAGACTGTATTTCAATCCTCTTCTGTTTGAAAGGCTCTTTAACATAGCAACAAGAGAATAGCTTTGCTTAAAACATGAAAATACAGCGCTAGAGCCTTGTATTTGTCAGAAGAAGGTCAGAGGCAGATGTAAAACTTGAAAGTAATTTTTACTCATGTTTTGAAATCAGTGTACTTTGAAAATAGGTCCCTAACTAGAATATGATTTTATGGGCTCAAAATTTTATTTCAGAAATAAAGTATCTCTTTCTCAGGGCGCACTACAAAAACTCTTCGTAGTTTCCAGTAACTGGTAAATTCAGCAAACAGATGAATAAAAGATAAGCTGGTGCAGCCCCATGATCAAACTGTAGGAAAAGATCAGCTATTCTGCCTTGTTGTTAACAGCTGTATGGCATGATGATATAAAAACTGAATCCCTATATGGAAAGCTAGGTCCCCTTTTGCTTTAGACAAGACTTTATAAGGACTGTTTTACATTCTCATCTAGCAGTTTAGTTTCTATAAAGGAGTTCCTCATATAGTAGCTATGAATCCTATAACTGCTGATATATTTCTAGCAGTAAAAATAAACCAATGAAATATATTCTGTAAGAGAATGGTAATTTTAGTTTGAGTATTCTGTTTATCAGCTCCACCATGGAAAATGATTACATGTTCTTAAATTACTATTTTTTTAAACCTGTTATTATATTCTAAAGTCAGACTTCTTCACCACCACCAGACCTTTACAAGCAGATGCAAGAAGGATATGTTTTGGATTACTTCCTCTCAGTTCCGCTGGAAATCAATACAGAAGGACTATTTGTTGATCTTCCCCCCCAACATACAAAAAAGCCCAGTATTGGCAAGAAACTATATTCTTCTAGCCAATACTACCCAAAAAAATGAATCGAAACAGAAAAACAAGAAGCAAAGAGGCCAAGGAATAAAATTACCATGAGAAAAGAGAAAGCACCATTTTCTATCTGGTTTGAGTTAGCAGAAAACACGACATGCAGTGTATACTACATCAGGTCTGCAAGCCTTGTATTTCATAGCTGCATGAATTGTTTTGCCAGCATTAATTAAATTATCAAATTGTTCCTTTTAATTAAGTGTATGTTTTTTACATTTCCTTTATGTTTGCTTTTAAAAGTAGTTATTTTACAGAAAATATATTTTAAAACAGCCTAAACTATTTTATTGGACCAACAGAACAAAAGGACAAAATAAAATGGCACTGTTTTATCAAAAATACAGAACTGGACTTCCTGTGAGATAAGTATGTGAAATATAGCCACTTTACAGCACATTTCAAGAGATTCTGGGCTTACAGTATAGTTAGAGAACTATGGGAGGCTGTCCCTGGTGCGGAGGATCCCGATACATGACTTTCTACCTCACTTTGTGTAAAGGAGAGAATTCAGGACAGGATTGCATTGTCCATCTTCGAATCAAAATATGAACAATTCTGTCCAAATATAATCCATATCTATTGCAACAACCATTATGAAGGTTTTTCTCTTCCTGATCAAAGGTATCAGCCTATGTACTGTGTTTTTCTTACTGAAAGGCAGTCTCCAGTTTATACTTGTGGAAAACCAGCAAACTACCTGAGCGGGACATGGAACCCATTTGGTGGTCATGTAAAGAATAGTGACTAAACTGCATTTAAGAACAGCACCTGTTCAGTTCTCTGTTAACAGCCAACCATCCCCAAAGTACAGGGCAGGAAAAATCTGAAAAAGAAAGAATGTTTCTTCTGGAATATATGATTTTCAAATGCTTTAATTTCTCAATGAAAATTAATTATTAGTATTAGCATAAATATAAAAAGAATTATCCAATCCAGACTTTCTTCCTCTCTGAAATACAAAGTAACTGTATTTTGAATGCAACAACAGAAAACACATTTTCATGACCTAAAGGGATGCCTCCAAAATAGTCCAAGAATCAACTAGAACAGCAGAAAAACATGACTGTAACAATTTAACACAATTCTGAGCACAACTTTCAGCCAACACGGAAGAAGATAAATTGTAGCCAGGATTTTATTTGTCTAACAGGCAAATTTGCATAGGCATGTATGACAGGAGGAAATTGCTGACCAAACTGACGTAAGGCTTTGCAATGCTTTGTCAGCCAGAGATATAGTTCCTATACCATAGCGTTAAGAAATGATATCCTGAACTACTGCATATGTAGTTCTCAACTTTGTATCACAGACCCATAAGAGACTTTGTCTTAGACCCATAAGAGACTTATGGGCTTCCAGATTCTGTAGTAAAATAAATAAAAAAGTTTAAAAGAGTGAATAAAACATTTTTAAAGTTCTCAGTTTCAGATCAAAAAAACAGTGGAGTAACAAAAAATATTACCTACATTTCTTATTGTATTCCTAATACAAGAAAATTAAATTTTATTAGCATGATTTTAATATATTTTTGTCCATTGTGGAACTACATCAATTATTTGGTATTGTAGCCTGGCTAAATTCAGACTTTTTTCATGTACTTACCTAGACTACTCATGGAAATTATCCAAAATTTTCTTTGCTTGCTGTTTAGTAAAAGGTGAGTAGAAAAAGACAAAGTACTTGAAGTTACTGAGATAAAAAAGGACAGGTTTACTTAAATTATCCAAAATTTTCTTTGCTTGCTGTTTAGTAAAAGGTGAGTAGAAAAAGACAAAGTACTTGAAGTTGGCTGAGATAAAAAAGGACAGGTTTACTTTATAAACTACACTTACTGTTATGTCAGGTGAGCTTCAGCAAAAGACTCTATTTTATACTGACAGTTTTTAATGGTGTTCAGAAGAGAAACATACCTCAGAGGAGCATACCCTACAGGAAGGAATAAAAATGTGAAAGCCATTTCTGGTACTGTGGTGAATTCTTCTTACCTTTTGAATTAACAGTTGCTCAGTTGCATGTTTTGCTGACTTTGTGATTATATCTAACATTATAACTATTCAAGACACTCTTTGTCAAGAAATAAAGTCAAGTATTTTTAGTGAAGATCAATCCCTGATCAACTTTTGATCAGTAAGAATGATAGTAAAAATCTACTACGTGCTAGGTTATTTGGAATAAAGATAAATCTTAATTTTCTTTTCAGTTAACATTTTCTCCAAGCTTAGGAAAGACTGGCAATTTCTCCTTACTCCTTGAGCTATAATCTATATTTTTCTGCAGGTCTTGTGCTGCTAGAAGCATTAAAAGTCTTAATTTTCCTTGCTTTTCAGTTTACTCTGGTAAGTGAATAAATTGTATATAAACCATCCATAAATCATCTGTAGGAATCTCTGTAAAGAATCTAAATAGATCTCTAATAAGAATTTGGAAATTCTTTAAATTCAGTTAAAATATCACACACTTAAAACTAAAAAAACAGTAGGATTAAACTGTGTTTCAGAACAGAAATCAAAGAGATGAATGAATATCTTCCAACCTCATTGATTTTTATACGGTACATTTCTCTTTCCATTACACAAATTGGGGGAAAAAAAAAAAAAAAAAAAAAAAAAGAGAGGCTCAGTGTTCACAGATTAATTGAATGAGTATTGTAGAAAATGCAGCTTGATATCCTGATCCTCAAAAACTTTTTGGGAAAATTAGTTCTTTACAATGAACACAAAATGTAAAGGAATTTGGCATTTAATAGTACAAGCAGGTTTTGGACAAAAGGAGAACGCCCAACGTCTTGCAACCAGAAAGGCAGAAGACCCGCCGAGATGATTGACTTGGGTCTGCCTGGGCTGCTCGTTTGCTGGCAGCCCTCTGGATGGCTCCCGTACGCGCTTCGGATCGCCGCCTCGCTGCACTGCACAAACGAGTGGCTGAGAATCTGCAAGTGTAAAAGGCGGTGGGACAACTACGTAAAACAACCACAGCCACAAGAAAAACCAAACCCCACAGACTATACTGGCAAACAATTAAAATGAATTGGGTTAAATTCTGGTGCTTCCATCCTCTTACAATGCGCTACACCAGGCGCCAGACACAGTCATCCTAACGCTAAGTAATCCGTCCTCCTTAGAAATTTCGTAAAGGCAACGTGGCAAAGAAAAAGCCAGCAACAGACACACGCTGAACATGACCGGTTTGTGCAAATCAAGAATGATAAAAATGAGAGGTGTCGGTCAGTGTACATTTTGGTCCTTGCAGCAATTCAAGTTTGCAGTTGTGGACTGACATGACTTTTAACAGCAAGTTGACCCTGGAACAGGCAGCCCTGCTCACTCCTTTCTTTAGTTAGATCTAGCAGCAGTGTTACTGCAGGGTATGTCAGATCAAAGGGCTGATTACACAGAATTGCTCTGAATTGTTAGTTTTAGATCAGACAGTAAAATCTGTGATTTTATGATCTCTACCATTTAACACAAGGCAGGGTCCTCAGTTATCATGGGTAAAGCGTAACACAAATCCACATGCTGTGTGGAAAAGCTAAAGCCTTTTTTATTTCTCAATTTTTTCCATTTGGTTGCATTTTTAGCAGCATTCTTAAAGAGATTTTATTGTGAAGTCTATTACCTGATAAAATCACCTACATGAGTTATGAAATTCCTGAATGTCTCTGAAAAAAATTCCTAAAATGCCTTATATTTCCAGTCTAGATCCCATAGAGCAGTATGAAATGACTTAACTCTTCCTTTTTTTTGGTCTCAACTAATTCCCTTAAATACCAGACAACTAAACAGAACTTAAAAATAAAGGCAACATAAAAATAAGAGAGAAAATGGGCTGATTCTGTCACCGGTCACAGATTCATTCTCTTGGGAAACCATTTTGTGTTCTTTATTCATATAAAACTCCACTGATGTCCGCAAATTATTTTATTGAATATTGTAATGTCACTATAGCACTCAACTTTTATCATTTTTTTACAGTCTTAATTGTTTTAGTACATTCTAGTTACTATCTGATATGTTGAATGTGTCACACAGTATGTGTTGAATGTAACAAACATGTAAGTGTGTGTACCATGACAATTTAAAAAATGTATTTTTATTTTTTTTTTTTTTTATTAATGAAGGATGGCAACCACTGTATACAGAAGGTTGATTGTTTTATACCACATTGGACATACATATTCTCAGAATGCCATCACTGCAAACCAAAATCACCATCACTTAGGTCAATTAATTAACTGGAAGAACTCTCTTACATTGCCTTTAGGAAGGGATATGTTATTGTACTTAGACAAGGATTTCAGATAAAGAAAACTCCAGCCTATTTACTGCAAACTTCTAGATTCCACAAAAAATGAGAAGAGCTCCCTGAATAGCCAGCTCAGCTACAGAGTTAGGCTAAACCTAGTTTAAAACTCTTTCTTTAACAGAGCAGATTACTTATAGAATGAAATAAAGGTAACTGAAGATGGAAACAGAGTCAATATTATCGTAATATAAACAGAGGCAAAATCTTGTCTACTTGTCTGCAGTTGTGTCAATGCATATTAAATACAAATTCAGGCAATGTCTTTATCTATACATGTCCAGAACAGCCAGAGCAACAGTGGCAAGACTTGATTCTTCCATGAAATAAAATCCTTTAGTTTTCAGTATGGAATAGGGAGTCTTTAGAATAAATCAGGACTATGTTCCAGGGGCTCACAGGCAGATCAAAAGCAGAGAAGACCCAAGAATGGGATGCAAGATACGGGACAAGAATGTAGGCATGTATTGTCCTCTCTGTCTGGAATAATGTGCTTGTTCTACTAAAAGGCTTCAATACCTATCTTGCTGCAAGAGGCTGATACAACATTTGCATTTGTAGTTAAGATATTTTTAAGTAGTGTAGGGTCAGTTGAACTATACTACATTTATTCTTCTATGTTTTTATAGGGCTTGGTCTGTTGTGGCTCTAGCTGTGAATACCAGTTATGTAAATAACGTTACATACAGCTATGAAAATTTCATATATTTAATCAGATAGTGGAACAAAGTACAGAGACCTTGTGCGTAAGCAGTCATAAGAATAGCTTTTACTTAACAAAACAGGGCACTTAATTTTACCTCTTTCACTGTTTTTTTAAATTGGGCTGCTTTGGTGGACAAAGTAATATGCTGTAAATAGGACGGAATAGAACAGAATTAGAATGGAATGGAATGGAATGGAATGGAATGGAATGGAATGGAATGGAATGGAATGGAACAGAACAGGAGTATTTCAGTTGGAAGGGACCTACAGTGATCACCTAGTCCAACTGCCGGACCACTTCAGGGCTAACCAAAACTTAAAGCATGTTCCCAAGGGCATTGTACAAATGCCTCTTAAACACTGACAGGCCTGGGGCATCGACCACCTTTCCTAATACCTAGTCCGAACCTCCCCGATGCAGCTTTGAGCCATTCCCACATGTGCTGTCACTGGAAGTACTGAAGCATATTTAAGACATATAGTACAATTTTATTTCTTTTTCAGATAAAGACAATCTCCATTTTAATTTGCATGGCTACTGGAGTGTCAGTATACCATGGCCCTGACAGAGGAACTTCCCTCCTCCAAACCCTCAGCTGAAAACACACGTCCTGCAAACATGAGGTCTGCAAGTTCAAATAACACCGATACTAGTTTCAGCACCTGCAAACATTAATTCATATGCAGTGTTTCCTGTGCTTTTTTTAGATTTTAGTTACATTAAAGCTGTAGCCTTTAAAGCCTAGTAAATGTGGCATGTAATTGCTTGTAACAGGACACAGACGTTGTCTTAAGCTAACACCACCAGCCTTAGGACTTGCCTGGATTTATCTTGGCTTACCTGGAGTTCTGCTTTTGTTTGTTTTGTTCTATGAGAAATTATCTAACTCTTTTGGTAATTCTCTAATATTAGGTAATAAATTATTATTAATTATTATTGTATTACATTTTACCCAGGTGACTATTACCTATTATTGTATTATACTTTATCATTTTGCTTACAATTGCACTGCTGCATGTTATAACACCTACTGTCACACTCAAGTTGTAGGTTAGTGTCAAAAAATGCTGACATTTGGAACTTAACAGATGGCAATAGAAGGTAACTATTTTCTGTAGAATGTAATATCCATGACCCTGTAACAAAACACAGCATTGAGGGATAGAGAAATCAGATGATAGCAGAGGCCTAGGCACAGAATGACAGTGGGTCATCACCAGTTGACTACTGGTCATTAAAGCAGTGCAGTCTTGGGACCTGGGTAAAACCAGTCTTAGTAGTAACAGAACAAAGAACAAGTATCCAAAATACATAAAAGACATATAGTAAATTTTGACCTATCCTGAACTTGTGGTCTGATGAAGAAAGAGTGATGTATAAAATATGTCAACAGGCATGTAAAAGTGATTCCAAACAGATTCTAGAGTGAGGAGACAGAAATCATCATCAGCAATATTTTACTCCTACTAGCAAGGAAGAGGAAGAAACCCCACCATCAATACCATGTTCCTCTCAGTGACAGGCTCAGGTTGCAGTCCCAAAACTGAAGCCATTGCTGTTTCATACTCAGAGGGTCAGCAGAAAGGTTAGCATCCAATTAAAGAAAGAGGTAGATCCTAGAAAGCTTGCTTATATCACTGTAAGTGGTGATACACATTTAAACGGACTAATATTAATTCTTGATTAAGAATTTACTAGGACTATTAAGATTTTACTTAGACTAACAGTGGATTCTTGCCTTTGCATTTAAGGTGTGTTCTTTGGCTCACAACTGCAGAATTTGTAAATCTAGATGGGGGAGATTCAAACTGGTCTGTATCTTGGGTACAAGAAATTGATAATAAAATACCTACACATATATACAGACGTAAAAACTCATGGTACTTCCCATAAAATTTCATCATGCAAACGACAGTTTAGAAGAATGGAATTGGTAACAACAACATCCCTTGCCATCCCAATAGATCCTAGATTTTTGTTTAAAAAGTGAACTTTGTCCATATCTTTGAAAGAAATTAAATAAGCCTTTGTTTTTAGAAAGTGGTTCCAGTAACTGATTAAGTGGGGATCCAGAATTAGCTGTTTGAGCAGTTTGTATTATCTGCAAAAGAGAATTTTAAGATTTCCCTTATTGTTTCTGTCCTTCTAGATATAGACAGAGCCAAACTGTCCATACTGAGTTTAAATTGCTGCCTACTCATCATACTGCCTGTTTTGGATGCCCTGCATGGGCATCTAATTTTAGCACATGATGTGCAGTTAGCTTAAATGCTTCACTCAGAGGTCTACATTCAGCTCCAGAAGTACTCGGTATTGCACTGCTATGAGGTTACTTCCACTTATTCTACCCAGCATTACAAAGGTGTAGCTGTTTAACCAGAAAGGTTTGTGCTAATTCAGTGATTCCTGAACTATTGACACAAGAAGGCCCTCCAACTTTCTCACAGACCCATGTGAGAGCCATGAAGGACAAGAATGTTTTGCATTTTCTGTGTAACAAGGACCAAATGTGAATCACTTAGAAATGTCTTGCACATTGCTGGTTTGGGTTGTGCATAGTTCATGAATCACTTCTCTGATGGATAGTCAGGAATAGAAATATTTCTAAAATTATAAACACTATTGCTACTAAAAAGTACTTGATAAAGTTATAAAGTTTAATTAAAATTTTAAAATTACACGTTTTTTAAAAGGGTAAAAAGGAGGACCCTGGGAACTGCTGACCTGTCAGCCTCTCATCTGTGCCTGGTCATAGATCATGCAGCAGATCCTCCTAGAAGCTGTGCTAAGGCACGTGGAGGACAGGGAGGTGACTGCAGACAGCCAGCACGGCTTCACCAAGGGCAAGTCCTGCCTGACCAACCTTGTGGCTTTCTATGATGGAGTGGCTACATCAGTGGGCAAGGGAAGAGCTACAAATGGGTGTCACCTCTCTGGACTTCTATACAGCCTTTGACACGGACCTCCCCATCTACAGATTTGATGGGTAGATTATTCAGTGGAGAAGGAGTTGGCTGGATGGTCCTATCCAGAGGGTAGTGGTCAATGGCTCATTGTCGAGATGGAAACTGATGACAATCAAGTGCCTCAGGGGTCCATACTGGGACCAGTACTCTTTAACATCTTTATCAGTGACATAGATAGTGGGATCAAGTGCACCCTCAGGAATTTTACAGACACACCAAGCTGAGTGGTGCAGTGGACACACCTGAGGGACAGGATGCTATCCAGGGGGACCTGGACAGGCTTGAAAAGTGGGCCCAGGTGAACCTCATGAGGTTCAACAAGGTCCTGCATGTGGGTTGGGGCAACCACCAGATTCAATACAGGCTGGGGAGTGAAAGGATTGAGAGGTGCCCTGCTGAGAAGGACTTGGTACTGGTGGATGAAAAGCTGGGCATATGTCAGCAATGTGCACTCGCAGCCCACAAAGCCAACCATCTCCTGGGCTGCATCCCCAGCAGCGAGGGCAGCAGGTCGAGGGAGGGGATTCTGCCCCTCTGCTCCGCTCTGGTGAGACCCCACCTGCAGTGCTGCCTCCTGCTCTGGGGCCTCAGCACAAGAAGGACATGGAGCTGCTGGAGCGGGGCCAGAGGAGGGACACAGGAATGATCCGAGGGCTGGAGCCCCTCTGCTGTGAGGACAGGCTGAGAGAGTTGGGGTGTTCAGCCTGGAGAAGAGAAGGCTGCGGGGAGACCTGACTGCGGCCTGTCAGTACCTGAAGTGGTCTCATAAGAAAGATTGGGAGAGACTTCTTATTAAGGCCTGTAGTTATAGGACAAGGAGTAAGGGTTTTAAACTAAAGGCGAGGAGATTCAGACTAGATGAAGAAATTTTTTACAATGACCATGGCGAAACACTGGAACAGGTTGCTACCAACTTTACCCATTTTTTGATGAGGCCAAGCAGGTCCAGCTTTTTTTTTTTTTTTTTTTTTTTTTTCCCCCAGAACAGCACTGATTTTCAGAGGTGAAAATACGCACTAACACAATTGCAAAAACAGGACCTTTAGTCCTGGGTTGTCAGACACATAAGAAGCAATTAAAGGCAGTAAAATGAGGTTAGCCTTTCAGTTTGGAAATAGAGTAGCTGAGGGTGATGTTCTAGAGTGAAGGCTGGGTCTGCTATGGGTGAAAGGCTAGATCAGGCTGGAAGCTGACTCTGCTGCGCTAGGGTTTCAGGGAGGATTAGCAGGCATTGTTGAGCTAGTGAAAGACCTAGAATTAGACTGATGTGATCCATACCAGTATTGGCTACTTACATATTCATAAATTATTCAGACATGTTGTTAGGCCTAGGTTTAGACCTGAAAGTGGTTTAGTGACGTGCTATTGCTAGTGTTTGCACTTCCAGAGTGTGATGTACTAGGATTACAGTTATATTAATATAGGAAAAAGGTTTAAGAGTGAAGAGATAGGGTTAGTGCTGTCTTACTGGGAGCTGTTATAGAAGTTAGGGTTAACATTGTTGTTTTGGCTGACCAGACCCAGTTGATCTACAGTCATAGCTGGATCCACAAGGAATTGCAGAATTGGCTTAAACACAGTGCCATCGTGGCAAGCTTAGAGAAGAACTGTCATTTGAAATGCTCTGAGTTGACGAGGTACGGTTACGGTGACATCATGGGACAGCTTCAGCCCTATAGTGATAACTTCATAGAGAAATGGGGGTATCTTAGGTAGTAAGGCTCCAACCTAACTGAAGATTTTTAAAGAAAAAGAGGCACTTCAGATCCAAACTGGAAATGAAACGGAAGTCAGTGGGAATAACGTTTTTTTTAGTGAGAAGTGTTTTGCCACAAAGAAATGATGGGATTCTGGATCCAGCTTAATTTTCTGGATTGATCTAGTTAGCTGATCCAGTTTAATGTAACAAAGCCATCAATCATGCAACTACCTTCCATATAAAATTATCTCACATCTTGGCAAGGTACAGACATTAAAAAACCATGCAGAATACTACTGATGCATGATAATCTAAAAATAAAGATCTCCCTTTACCCCTCAACTTCTGCTCATTAGAAACAAACTTTGAGTTGCCAGCCTAAAAATTATTCAAAATTTTTCGAAGCTTTAATTTGTCCTTGTGCAACACTGTACCTGAACACACATAGTTATTATTTGCTCATTTTGTTCACCTGTTGTGTTTAGCCTTGAACAAGCCAACACCTCTAGTCTTCTAAGACACATTCTCTATTCTGTAGATTACGCTAGAAGCAGTTTTCTGTAGCTATTCCTAGTTAAGCTAAGCTGTCCTAACAATTCTAAACAGTATTTTAGACAAAGTTTCATATGAGGCTTGTGCAAATGGGGTCTCCATTTGAATCTTTCTGCATGTATGGAAAAATAGCTCTAGCAGACAAAATAAGATTTATGTGGTAAAAACATGCCTTCCCAGACTTCGGAAACTTTTCCTGAGGCGTGTGAGTGACAAGGTTTCCACACATTTTTTTTGGTTAATACAACCACTGAAAAGATTATCTTCTGAATTGTTTCTTTAAAAGTTACCTCCAAAACTGGTAAAGTACACTTGTCTCTGCATTACTAGGAGTGCAGAAGAAGGCAGGGGTCCCATTAAATGGATAAAACAGTAATTGTGCAGGAAGTCAACAATAACTTACACCAAATAAAATCTTAAAACTTTATTGAAAAATAACATTAGCATTAGATATCACATCACCTAGATAATTACATTTACCTTGATGTTTCTACTATTAGCCTGTTTTTGTACGTTTATTATTCTGCAATAAAAATTCTCACTATGATTATTTTTCATGTACTCTCAAATAGAAATACATTTCCACATTTCAGCCAACTCACTAAAATACAGTTCAGCACAGAGTACTGAAAGTGAAGGTTTGTTGTTTTTTTTTTTTTTTATTGGCTACACAAAGTATGAATTGCATGCCTAGAGATTTCATAAACACAAAGGAGACCATAAAATGTTTTAGGGTGATCAGTTCCATTCAATTTTGCAGGATGTAGTTCTCTAATCTAAAGATTTGGAGTGATCTTTTATAAAAATTGGGAAACAGAAGCTGAAATCCTTGCCATTGTACATGTCCCATATATAATGAATCTAGCTGTAAAGTCCTTCTGCTTCAAGAATCCAACCTTACTGAAATGAAACAAGATGAACTATAGATTTGCCACTTCTGAAAATTCAATATGAATGCTCCATTGGTTTTCAAGAAGTAATTTTATCAAATTCTAAGGCAAGACAGCCTTATAAATTCTCTACTGATTTTAAATGAGCTTGTCTACAAACCTTGGTTCAGAAGCAACACAAATATTCTTTTGAAATTAACGGAAGACTTCTAACACAATAGCCTAATTTGTAATTCCCTGGAAAAGTTCAAGTAAAATCAATGGCAGACTTGATTCGCTATACTTTTAGGAATTTTACATGAGCTGCTTCCAGTTGCTAATGCTCCAGATTCAGTGATGATACCACAATAGTGTCTCTTCTACTTGTGCAATGCCAACAACAGTGGCACATACCCTGCTGGTACCACAGGATGCTCACCAGAAGCAAAAAAATGTAGCAGAGCAATAAAAATCAATTATACAAATCACACAAATTCAGATGGATAGAGAAAGATGAGATTACAAAGAGAATTAATGTTTTTTATAAATCCTACAACTGAACAGTAGTTAACAGTAAAGTTCAAGTTTTCGTCACATCAGGACCCTATGAATTGCTATCATTTTGCTAGCCTGAACTATTTCATAAGATCACCAGCTACAAATTCAAATAGCTTTAATTCTCATCAATAGAATGACATTATTTGGAAACAAGGCAACCTATTTATCCTAACTCCAGGCCTACCACAATAAAGTCTACAGCTTCAGAAAAGGTTTCTGATTTTCCCTTTATAAGATTTTATAACTTTGGAAAGTATTTTTTTACACACTGAAAAAAATGTAAGAAAGTATCATTAAGAAGTATAAGAAAAAAAAATCTCACAAATCTAAAACCATGGAGAGAAAACATACAAGCATCTAAAAAAAAAAACCCCAAACCAAAGGCTTTGGTGCTTTTCCTCCTAATTAAGTCAAGCTTTGAGGTCTGGATACAACTTAGGCCAAGATTGTGATTAAACCACTCTGTGGTACAGAGAAATACCAACATGCATAAAAGAGAATGGTACTGAGGAAAGCATGAAATGGCTCCAAATATGTTATCCTTTCATATCTGCTCAAATATAACAGAGGCTTAAAGTTACTGGGATTGCCACGTCTGAGTCAGAGAAAGAAAGGACAACAGGGCATAAATAGACATGCCTCTCTCCTCCTATATTACAAAACGTAAGTATTTTTGACCAGGTCTACTCTAGATTTTCTAACTTCTATGCTTACCTGATGAGTTTTGAGTTCATCCTTAATACCTAAAAACTCCCAGTTGACCAACTATGCATGAGTAGCATTACTTAGCATTTAAATTTCTCAAGTAGTTATTAAATGATTTAACATTTATCTGCCTTGCTATAGAAGTCTGATTTTATCGTATGCATAAAAAATTTCTCTATATTAAAACTGTAAACTATATAACTATAAATACTATATTCAATACCATAGTTTTGCTCTTAAGTTAAGCATCTTATTAGGAGGATGCATGTAGAGAATGCATATGGTTAGATCTGGAAATAATACCACAGATTTTATAACTAAAAAATTTTTCCATCAAAAAATCATCTGCTCTTACATGTTGTAATGTATCATATTGATACGGGAATGAACAATTCAAACTAAGATAAAATCTCAAACCATATAGAGAGAAGAGGCTGTAATCTCATGAAGTATTACTTTTCACTGTAAAAATTACTGACATCTGAGAGAATTAAGGATGACAACCTTACTAACATGAATTACCTAGCTTTTAAAATACAAACACATATACTGAGAGAAATTAATTCTTAAAACAACTAGAATCAGCAGAATTACATGAGGAAACAATGTGGACTTTTGATTTAGCTCTGGTTGAGGATTATCAGAACGATGCAGTATCCTTATATTTACTTCTTTTTACCTTTTTTTCACAGTAGAAATTGTATAAAAATACATAAATACAGATTATACAGAGAATAATTTAAGATTTACTTTATCAAGATTTAAGTACATCAATCCATGAACAGGTACAATATATTAAAGAAACAGGTAGCAGCTGCTCCAGGCTGTATGGTCCTCAGGACATGGACTTTTCTCACTGTATATAAAAACCAGACTCTTGTGTGTTAGTCAAGGCGAAACACTCACTGCTCTGTTACCCCGATCTCTTACTCTGCTTAGGGTCTCTTCTCATTCCAGCTGCCATAGAAGCTACACTTCCTAATGCCTCAAGCCTTCTGGCAGAAGAAATATTGCTACATATATCATCTTTATTGAGGCAGAGCTGTTAGCAGCTCTGTTCCTATCATAATCAAATAAGAATATTTGTTATGAATTCTTACTGTCAAAACTGCTGTCTTTCATAGCTCCTCTTACATGGTGGAAAGAACAGTCAGCCCTGCATAGAGGATTACCATTCGTATGCATGCTTGCTGCGTTATCTGCAACAAACTATACTGCATTTGCTTTTGCTCTCTTCATCAAGTTTAAATAAGGTTAATTAAGTCAGCCAGCCTGATTTTCTCTCTCAACATATTTACGCTGGAACAGTCACATTGACTTCATGGGAGTTAAGTGGCACATTTCTACTAAGTTCAGTTGACAGACAATTCCAATATCCTTCTTCTCTTCTCCTCCCTGGAAGGCACATCAGCACGTCTGAGCAAAACAGTAATGAAACATCCACACAGGTTATTGCATCGCCGACGAGTCATTAAAAGGCTCTCAGGTGTAAAGTTCACTAGAAAAATAAGCCTGTAAAAAGATTTCCTGTCCTTTTCTTCCTGGCTTGCTGCTCCTCTTGCACAGCTCCTGCTTCAAACTCGGTGGCAAGTATTCCCCTCTTCTGCTGGCTTCTTTCTGCTTCCTCTGCTTTGTATTATGCTTCCATTCTTCCACCCTCTCCTCTCCTGTCCTACACATCTGTCTCTTTGTCAAGCTTATCTCTGGCTTCTTCTGTCCCCATGACTTCATCCACATTAAGACTACTCAATCAAAAGGTCTCCTACCGACAAACATAAAATATGTAAGACAATCTCAACTTTTAAGAATTCATATGGAATTTCAAATATCAGAACAAACATAATCTCAAGGAACTAATTATCTAAAGCTAAAGCAACCTATCCATGGAAAACTGTGAAAATGCCTATACATGCAAAGGCCCCATTCTAATAGCTCCCATATTTTACCCCATAATTTTAAACCTTTGACTATTTTGTGTCACAATAAAATCCAATTTGCATCATGGTTTGCTTTTGAACATTTCATCATAAAAAAATTTATTAACTTCAAAACAAACTCATGCTTACCATTATGACATTCAAAATTTATGTAGATGACAACTTTCTGGTTATAGATGACAACTTTCTGGTTCAG
>KL261958.1:0-12545 GCA_000699545.1 Podiceps cristatus | reverse complement strand
CCCTACACGCCAAACATTAGTACTCCACCAGCAACTCCTCTGACATGAAATAGGGAATGGCAGAAAAGTTTGACTGTTAAATTAAATCTTCCTTCTGGTTCTCCCAAAGTGCTTCTACAGCAAGTGTATGGAAGGCAGCGATGCCTGGTACCACAGCAGAGAGGAAGGAAAATAGCTTTTTGTCTTCTCAAGAAGTTTTGCAGCTTATGACACCTGAGCAATGCTCCACAGATTGCCTTTGCCTTTCTCATGCCTGACAGACACATGTTGCACTCCTTACTCAAGGAAAAAGCCTTTTGAATACCTCAGGATTTGACCATACAAGCAAGCTCCAAGTCCTGAGCTTACTTCATCAGTAGACCTCTTTTCTCCTGCAGTGCTGAATGAAAAAAAAAAAAAAAAAAAACAAACCAAAAAAAAGCAGCCCATGTTAGCTCTCTCTTCTGAAAGCTTAATCAGCTGCCTAGCTGTTGTCAGAAAATTTTATGCAGTCCCATGAACTCACCCGCCCTTTTCACTGGCATCTCCTATCAAATCTTAGAAATTAAGTAGAGATAAAAAATAGGATTTATCATTAAAACACTGGTCATAAACAGAGCTCTATTCATTGTGCTGAAAACTGACCTGAAGAGTTGAAAAGCCTTTCTTCGTTTCTGACAAGAATTATCATGACGTGTCACTGTGCATGGTTAAAAAGCCACTGTGCTCACCTTCTCAGTTTGCTGCATTTCATCACTGGGGAATGTCATTTTGCTGTATGTATAATTCTGTAACTATGGCTATGACCAAACAAAATGGAGAGAAGAGAGATGGCATCTGCTTACAGCTGCCTACGAGGGTAGTTTGCTGTACCACTTCTTCCGCTACTGACCATGCATTGCCCATGAGAGAAAGCGTGGGCAGGCGAACATTTCCACCTCTTTTCTGCATCCAGTAGCAAGACTGGATGGAGGCAAAATAGCTAAATTTTCTCCTAGTAGCATGCCACACACCATCTTCCCAAGAAGCACAGTTCTGCCACTCAGGGAGATAAAATTCTATAACAATACACCTCCTCCACCGCAGTGTAAGTCTGTGCCATGCACATACCCAGTGGCGCTTATTTACTGGAGAGGTTTTAAAGCTTCATGACCACTTAAAATGAAAGATTTAATATAAATGAAAAATAGTGACTATTACCTAAACCAGTAAATGTTAACAATTCATTTTGATTATAATGATTTACTAATATTTGCTATGCATTACAAAAGGAATAGTCACATTAGTTCGTGTTTCTAAGGGCAAATCAAATTAAGACATGCCAGTATTGCTATTGTTAAATGTAAATTAATCCAAGAATTGCCATACCAGATAATATCCAAGCTCCACCTGGAAGGATAATATATATAAGATAGAAGGGAACACTGAAGATATTCAGACTGATCTCCTGCATGGCAGAGGCCACAGGACTTCCCTGAATTAATTCTGAAATCACACATCAGGCCATGGCTAAACCTAATGTGTCAGAATAAATTGTAAAAAATCACCAAATCCATGAATCAAGTTTGAAGGAACCTCTGGAGGTCTTCTAGTCTTCTAGTTCAACCTCCTGCTCAAAGTAATTTGAGTTATAACTGGTTACTCAGGTCCTTCTCCAGACAAGTTTTGAGTGTCTCCAAGGTCGGCAATCCCACAACCTCTCTGGACAACCTGTGCCAGTGTTTGACCACTCTTGTGATAATTATTTTTTTTCTTAATACTGATTTGAAGCTTCCCATCTTCCATCTTTGTTGCCTCTCATCCTTCCACTGTGCATCCCTGTGAAATGTCTGTCTCCATCTTCTCTACACACCCTGATCGGGTAGCTGTAGACTGCAGCAAGATACCCTCAAAGCTGTCTCTCTTAAAAGCTGAACAGACGCAGCTTCCCCAGCCTCTCCTCAGATGCCACGTGCTCCATCCCCTGGCCATCCTGGTAGTCCTCTGCTGGCCCCAGTATCAACCCCTGAGAGATATGCAGAGGTAACTGGTTGCTAATTTGACTTTGTGACTCTGATGGCCACCTTTTGAGCCATAAGGTCCAGTCAATATTCCACCCACCTTATTACCCACTTAAGCAGTTTGTATCTCACTAGTTTACCTCTAATGACACTATGGGAGACCATGCCAAAGATTTTCCTAAAGTCAAGGTAGACAACATCCCTTCATCCATTGAGACAGCCATCTCATTACAGAAGTCAATCAGGATGTGTGCAATCCCACAGGAGGTACAAGCTCAGCAGCCACATGGCAACGTCTGATCCCATGCTGCCTGCATTTGGGCACAGGCACTTGAGATGGGCTCCCGGTCATGCTTTCATGAGGTGAGCATAAAAGCCTCGTCCATCTCGTTCCCCCAATACTTCTTCACTGCTCCCCCTTTGGAGAACAAAATCCTTTCCCTGACAAGCATAGTTTAAAGCTCTCCTCACAAGGTTGTGAATCCTGTTAGCAAAGACACCCTCAACTCACTTTGTCAGATGAATGTCATTCTTGCTCAGCACTCCTTGCTCCTCAGAGAGTGCCCATGGAGACCAAAGCCCTGCCAGCAACATCACCCACGCAGCCAGGGACTGCCTTACTGCATGTGCCAGTTCCAACCAGAGCCTTTCCCCTCACGAGCAGGATCGAGGAGACACCAGCTGGGCACCCACACCCTTTGCCCTTGCACTCAAAGCTGCGTAGTTACTCCTGATACACCCAAGGTCTCTCCTGGCTGTACCACTGGTGCCCACATGGATGAGCAGCAGGGGTCATAGTCCAAGAGACAGACAAGCTCGGACAGCCTCTCTGCAACAACACTATGTCCGAGCTCTTGGCAAGCAGCAAGCTCGTGAGGCGGCAAGGCAGGCTGGCAGATGAGGGCCTCTGTCTCCTCAGGAGAGAGTTTCTGATACCTACCACTCTCCTTTTCTTGAAGCCTCTAAGGGTTGAGGGTCCGTTGGCTCTGATGCCTCATCCCAAGGGAGGTCATCTCTCCCATCTCCTCCCAGGGCACTGTACCTGCTCGGTAACTGCTGGTGGAAAAGCGGCCTTAGTTGTGATGCCAGAAGTAACAAACCTTCAGCCTTCTCCACTTCAGAAGTTTCCATCCTTGACCCTCAAGGGTTATCTCTATTTTCCCCTCCTACCTTGCAACATGGGGCTCAGGTTCTTGGCTCTGCAGGGCCTCTGGAAAGATCTGTCCAACCTCCCTGATGCATACAGCCTGCTCACTACCTACTACAGCTCTTCCACCTGGCACCTCGGTGCTCTAACCAGAGCACACTGCTGTTGCACACCCACAGGCAGCAATCCCGACGGCAGCAGCCCAGCCATGACGGCCACCGTGACTCCGCCAGCCCACGCTGTTTGCAGGATGCACTCGTAGAGAAATCTGCCCTTCTTGTTAGATCTCACCTGCCCTCCACTAGCGCAAAACTGGTTCAAGACTTGAAGCTAGAGGAGTAATAGCTCTTCAAAAGCACTTTTATGAATAACTGGAGAAAAGCTTTATGAAGAAACTTGTCTAAATGAACTTGAAATATTCCAGGTTAACTCAGACAACTTCCTTTGAAAGGGGATTCCATTTTAAACATTGTATACAATTATTTTTTTTTATTTTTTGAGTTTAATTTTCCCTTCTTTTAACTTCATTGCTTCCAGTTTTGGAGACAAAGGGGAGAGGACTTGCACTTCAATTGCATCCCTCGTTATAAATGTCTTTCCTAAGGCAATCAAACATAAGCTTTCCAATGTTCTCAGAGGACAGAGACTTTAGCCTATACCCTAGCCATTTTCTGTTGCCTCTGAAATGTCTTGAATTTGACTGCAACACCTTTGGAAATAAATGGTAGGGCTCATCTGCCCAACTTCAGGCACCCAAAGTGATTCATTTCATCCTATGGTTGGCGTCTAATACATGCCTGAGGACTCAGCCTTTAGAAATACCCATTTCTTTCTTCTGTCTAGAAAAGATGTTGAGTGATTGCTTTAGACTTAGACATCTTTTAAATGTTGAAGTAAGGACAGACAGACCCCACCCTGATGTGGCAGAACTGCACACAGTATCGCAAATGACTCGGTCTAAATATACATGAATGCAGTTTCAAATTCTTCATCCCATTCCTTTTGCATCCTAATCTAGATAAAATCCTAGAATTAGAGAAGAAAGGGGCTGTATGGAACAGGGAGGTTTGAGCCAAGAGAACAGCCAGGTATACACACAGTTTCTCCTTAACCCTAACAAGGCTTCAAAGATTTTTCTTGGTAAAAGCTAAGTGGCTCCTAGCTGAGCCTCAGAAGTGCTTCACCAGTCATGCTCTTAAAAACATGAGTGCTTAAAATTTTAAACATGAGAGTTGAAGCACTGAAGAGCATAATAGGCTCAGCTAGAAGCCACTTTGCTTCTATCAGAATTTCTTCGAGGAAGTCATGGGGTCAGGGGGCTCCTCCAGACTCTTGTGCCCTGGGGAGCTGCGAAGTCCTTCCTAGAGGAATCCACACTTCTGCATACGGGAGAGGCAAGCTATCACAGACCTCAGCCAAATCAGCGTTTTGATGTTGAAAGTTTTACATGCTTTAAATCTGTGGTGTTCAATCACCAACTCAGCAGATGCGTAAGACTTTAATTGCCAGCGCCGCTGCTGGTGATCATTCATTAATGAAAAACATGTCTTTTTTCCTATTTCAGCATGATTTTTTGTCAAGTCTTTGTGCATCGGTGATTACAGATCTCTAGGCACACATGAGCAGGTGTGCTCCTGGCCCATCCGGAAGGAAATAAATGGCACAATAGTCATTTTCACATCCAGTCTGGGGTTTTTTAACATTTACCCCATGATCATGAAAGCAGTGGAAAACTGTTCTTTCCCTGTCCTTCTGGTCGCCAAAATATTGATGTTAAAGAGGCCATAAACAAAGAATCGAGGCTCCAGCGGAAGACAAACATTTATCAACATTCCCAGATGCCAGGAGTAGGGAGATAAGCATTGAAATCACTGCAACTAGGAAAAACCTGAACTGAAAAAGAAAAGGACGGCTCCTTTGGCACCTGACCATTTTCTGATGATGCAGAAAGGAGGAAGGCTCCCTAGCAGGTCCTTCCAGGTCCTGCACAGCGACGGTCCCTCCCTGTCCCCTTCCCGATAGCTGAAGAATGGAATGAAAGGGTGCAGACAGAAATCAGAAATGGAGAAGCAGAGCCCCAACATAAGCAACCATTTGAAAATTATAAAAAATAAAAAAAAATGACGACAACAACAACAACAAAACAACAAAAAAAACCACCAAACCCCACACATCTTTGGGAGTTTCATAGTGCTTTTGATAATACACTCAGAAAAAAAAACAAAAACATTTTTACCTTCTAGCTTCTGAATCTTTAGGGTGCACTCATTTTTTTCCTCTGTAAAGGTATAAGCTAAAACTGTATCTTTTCTCCATGAAAACCAGCTTCCTGATTCCAGATGTTTGTGCTTTAGATAAAAGCACCAACTGCTTGCAGGCCTCCATGACAAGCACCAGACTTGGTATCAAGAAACAAAGATGCAGAATCCCCAGGAGGGGACTGTTTGGGGATCCAGTGCACTGGGCGAGGGTGCAGTGCCTGAGCTCAGTACCACCTGGCACCTAAGCCTGAGATCATTCTGCTCCTCAGTTCATGCAAACTGGTGTACTCTTCACAGAGAAATACTTTTGCACATCACAGAAAATGCCTTAATTTAATAAATAACATTGAGACTAAGTATTTTACCCCATACTATTCCATGGCAATAACAATGCAAACATTCTGAAGAAATAAAGCACAGCTAAATAATAACTGGTAATTATAACTCCTGCATCCCCAGCTGCCTTTCAACTAGAAGAATCACAGACATTACGGATGGAAATTGCTTATTAGATCATCTAGTCTAACTCCTTGACAGTGAAGGATAAATATCTGAGGGTGTTATCCATTATGATACCGGCTGGGACCACTTTGTTCATCTTTGAATTTCAGCCATGTCTGGAATGGAGAGATCTGTTCTGTGCTGCAGAAAGAATGTATTCAGTAGGTGAGAATATAATAGACGATCTACTGCTAATGCTACCTGTTTGTCTTTTAATGCAACTCACATCTACTACATAAAATCATCGGTGCTACTCTAGCAGACAGATAGGAAATTAAAGGCTTTACATGTCAGTCCTTCTCAAAGAATTTCTTCTGCTGGGATAGAACAAACCCAATTTCCTCAACATAACTGGACATAATTTAATATGCAGAGCTGCCATGATGCTTATCCTTTTGAGACCTATACAAACCACAGATATTTTTTTGTCTTCATTTTGAAACTTAGTTTGAGAGTTACCAAGCAGACACGTCTAGAAAGAATTTGGGTATAAGACAGAATGATTTCTTTTACTCAAAGCATTTTATAACAGCCTTTACCATTAGCACAAGAGGTAGAAGGAAAGAGGGGGCTTTCCCCTGTGTTAAGATTCTAAGTTTCACCAGGAGCACACTGGACCACTGTGAAGCAGCAACTGTCTCTGCTCAAGCAGTTGCAAATGAAGGACGTCATTCACCCTCATTTTGATGTAGCCATGACCACACACTGCTACTTAGGCACATGTATTGACGATAATGTTCTTTTCTACTTTATGACATCTTTCTCTACTATTTGCACCTGGATGCTTTGGCCAGGGGAGAGGCAGAGAAATGCAACAATTGAGATCAATTTTGTGGGATTAACACTGGTGCTGCCATGTTTTTTTTTCCAGGCACTGTAGGGAAGTCAAGATTTCAGCCTGGAACAATACAAACATTAAAAAGTAACTATTACTATGATCAGTCTAAGCACTAGATGTCAAATATTCAAACTCACCCTAAATAAAATTTCATCAAGATCAATACAATGCTGCAGGCCCTCTGCTGCAGCTAAACTCATTTTTGTAATATTTTATTTGCTGAGGCTGAAGTTCCCTTGCACGACATGTTAAACTATCGAACAAGACAAACAAACGAAACCCACCGTGATGCTCATATCGATAACGTTTTCCAGAATGTTCCTGTTTAAGACACCACAGCTCTGTTCCACACTATGAAACAGCAGATTGACTGGCTACAGACTGCTCGTATGACCTTGTGTATAAATGGCTTTTCTCTCTGTTAGGTTGAAAGGTATTGAGCAAAAGTCTGATTTTATTATACTTTAAAAAAATTAATCCTGTTTGCCTGTTAGAATTAGAAATTAGGGGTTTCTCATGGGATGTGCCTTTCTTCACCATTTTCATGCTTTTTTTCCTTCACATTCTCATTCCTGAGAAGGATGCTACTCATATAAAGCTCATCCAGTCTGGGCTACTTTGTGAACAAGTTCATCACCTGCTGCCATGGATATCACTTGACATTACCTTACTTCATTCAGAAAGATAGGCAGAAGTAATTCCTACAACAGTAGAGCTTAAGTATACCTAATGGGTTAATGTAAGTCATAAGGAGCTCAGAATACTTGTGCAATTTTTTTTTCCAAAATCTCATGCAAAAGTCAATGTCATCTCTCCTGCTAGTGGCAACAACTTGTTAATGCTACTGGGGGGGAAAAAAAAAAAAAAAAAAAGTAGTTATTCCTTGAGAGTAAGTGGTATAGGTTTCTGATGGAGCCAGGTTCAATTTGAGCTGTTACAGTGCAACTTCTCCACCAAAACCCCACCTCCACTCACTTGAGGATTCACTTCCTATTAAGCAATTTGAAGTTACAGCAGTTCTGTGATATAGGTAATAGCCTACACCGATTGTCTTTAGGTTCGCTTTTCTCCCCCTGCCAGGAAAAAGGCTGTATTCAAAACGACAGTTCTTAAATTCAAACTATTTGGTGGCAGCCAATAGCAGCTTCCTAACTTAAACAGGAAAAAATGTTCTTACTTCAATTTGTATTCAATTGGGCCTTTAAAGAATAGCAGAAATAATTCTTAATTAACAGAAAAGTATATCAGAAGCATTTTTCACTTAATCATGTTTATAGTTCAAGAGATATGTTACATAGGCCATTCAGAAAATAAAATCAAATGGAAATGTACGTCAGTTTAATGCTGCGTCATGCTGTAATTCTCTTTCCAGAAAGATCAGTACAGCGCTCAGGGGTACGTCTCTTCTGAGTGCATGCTCAGTCACTCGCAGCTCCTTTAGGGTAGCTCATGCCCCTTAGATGGGAGCAGAGTATTTGACTTTTCAAATCGGTGACAAATTATTTTTTTCTGATTTTGATTCTATTTTCAGCCTAGTATTGGATACAAGTCAAGATAGAACTGGAGCAAATGTGAAAATTGCTGCAAGGAACTGGAATTCAGTAAGATACTAAATGGCAGTTCTAAAGAATAAAACTGTGTCCACTGGTGCCAGGATATCACTCCCATATAAGCAGAGCTCTTAAAGGCAGAAAAAAATATGTTGATAATGAATAGCACATAGTATCATCATCTCTAGTTATAACTAATTAAATTTTATGTCATTGTGGGTGTAAAATTCGCCTTTTAAAATGGAACACAACAAAAAAGCTGGAATCAAAAGAAAAATATATCATTACATTTGCTTGTGACATACATACAATTATTGCAGTTGATTTCTTAAAAACAAGGTCGTAAATCAATGTCCCTGCTACGTTCCCAGTATTTCATTATTTATCTCCAAAAGAGCGAACCCAGCCCAGTGAGAAGGGCACCGTTTTGTTTTGACAGCAGCTGGATCTAGCTCCCAATTTCTCTGATAGAGTACATAACCAAAGACGCTTTGACGGTGGTTCAGATGAAGGAGGACAGAAGGGACATCGGTGCCTAGTCAGGAACTTGATTTAGGAACATGTTAGAGTGGATAGGTGCTGCTTACACAATCATGGGCTCCGCTTTGTGGGAACATCACAGGGATGAAAGGCTGTGAGAGGGCAGAGCCAGACGTGGGGGAACAAGCATAGTGCACCGTTGGCCACGATCTTGTGAGCTAAAGGAGTCGCAAGAGCTGAGTGCGTGCAATGCCCGGAGTTTATTGCACTGAGCAGCTAAGTTTGGTCCCACAACCACCATCTTCACACTCAGGCGCTGAGCACGGCCCTGGCTGGACACGGTTCCCCCGACCCTTTGGGCTGCAGCGCCTGGCTGGGCCCAGCTGCTGGGAGAGCAGCGACCCTCCTGCTGTCAGTGCTCCTGCTTACTCAGCAAAATGGTATGTCGGGGGGCAACGCGGCAGCAACTCGATGTGATGTTCGGTATGTGCACCGTCAGTTTGTTGAGTGCAGCTGTGACAGTAAGTTGCTTCCCTTCTTGCATCGCTGCTGCTCTGCCTCCCTGCCCAGGGAGCCCCGCTTCCCTGGCCCTCCCTGGCATACCCTACTCGTGAATGCCAACGGTAGGGTCCGTATGGAGGTCTGCTCATCTTCCACATACTTTTCCCCAAAATATGCAGCTGTTTGGGTGTGAAGTGAGCCCTATTGTCCTCCTAGTTCTGGCTGTTAAAAAAGGAGAGAGTTTGGGGTAAGCAAGTTCCAGATGAACAGTGTTCATGTTTCAACCGTCCAAGCATGTCGGGAAACATTTACATACCCACAGGAACATAAAATGACCCTGTGTTCATTGAGGATTGGGCCCCCCCATCCTCTAGTATAACAAATATAGGAAAAATCTCTAAGAATGTATTTAAGAGAAAAGTTGGAAAATTGTTTGTGCTGGAAAGTGCTAGAAGTTATTGTCTGAGAGCAAGCAGAAGGGGCTGGATTAAACGTTGCAACACACTAAGGTTCACCTTTTTCGTTTTTTCCCAAAGTTCCACAAAAAGTAGTATTTGTACAAAGATACACTCAGCTAAACTTGAGATCAAGATTACCAGTGATACAAAATGCAGTAACTTCTTTTCACTATATTTTAGTATAAAATATCTCAAATACTTCATTACTGCATTTTACTCTACAGAATCTCTTTCCATTGACAGTACGGTTATACTAACTCATGAACAGATTGCACAGTAGTTACTAATATTTCCATACACATTTTTGCCCTACCACCTATAAGACCTAGCTGCTTGCACAGCCTTCTTGCTGCTCCGCCCCGTGGACGCCCCTCTTGCTCAGCTCCTTCGCCCCTTGGATGCTCCTCCTGCTCAGCGGGAGGCTCTCCCCGGCCCCAGAGCAGCTCTCGGTAGCCCCTGCTACTGCCACGTTGAAACAACATCACCCCAGAGGTCTCTCCGTGTGCCCCCGTAGTACTAAACACACACACACAGAATTTTTCCTTGGTGAAAACACACAAAAAAATTCTTTTATACAGTATTTCAAACCTAGCCATTGCCGAAGGAAAGCACAAAATTAAGGCTAAGTATAAACATCAGGAACCTGTAGCATTCTTCGACTCTGAAAGTGTTCAGCGCTGGGACAGGGACAAATTGCTGCTGGATTCATGCTGGAAAAGTAAACATTAAACCATTGCAGGCAATATTTATAGTATATAAATTCACACACACTCGGATGTACATAAATATATGTTTAACAACAGAGACCTGTATCTATAGTATCATGGAATGAAAATATAGCTACATCTATAGTAGAAGTATTAAAGCTTTTTGTTCAGAAAGAACATATGCCAATGCATCCTTCAGACTTGCCTTTTAATTTCACAAATAATGGAAATGAGGCCCATTTGACACTAATTTTATAGGCAAAGTATCTTTTTTCTTCTAATTAAAGCTCCTGATTTATATTAGCAGATGTGCAAAAATAATCAGATTTAAAGTGTTTATACATATGGTAACTTGACTTGTTGCAAGAAGGCATATATTCAGCATCACAGAACAGATTCTCAGTAAGAAAAGAATGCACCAAAATAACGATGCACCTGAACAGTGATTTCTCAGCGCAAAAAAGGAACAGATAGAGGACCTGATTCTTCTCTTATACCAAGACTGGGACAACATGACTTTTTAGACTTAACAACATTAATTGATGCCAAAATGTTTAAGATGGGAGTGAAGCACTAGTTACGATGCCAAGATAAAAATGGAAATTTTAAGCAATATGTAACACATGTTCAAGTTGAAAAAGAACACAGTTTTTTAGCAATAAGGGTTGCTATCATCATCTCCCAAGGAAAGCGTGGAAGCTGTTGTTTGGGACATCAAAACTGGGGTGGATGAAATTTTTGCATTCTTAAATGAAATTTCTCTAGGAGCAGGAAGGAAAGAGGACTATAAGATCTATCAAAGTTTTCCTCGTCTCTTAATTCAAAGAATGTGCTTATTTTGAAAACAAATTCAACAATTCATCAAAGATGTAAAACTCTAATTGTCTTTTCTAGCAACTCAATACAGGAGGTAACAGTCAAAGCTGGTTAAATACAAATACTAAGGTTATCTAAAAATACTGCACTGAGCTACTTCAGAATACTTCATATATTCTGGGTAACACATGCTCTAATTATACCAACGTATTATTATCAAATTAAATAGCTATCTTTTTTTTTTTTTTTTTTTTTTAAACTGAAACAAGACAGGTCACCTGAAATATTGTCTATTAATATCAGCATTGCAAGACCAGATTCCCAATGGAGAGGGAAAAAATCAATGAGAAAGAAAAGTCTTAACTGAAACCGGACGACTATTAGCTATGTAATGCACTGCTACTTCTCCCATCAACCAGCTTGTCTACTCCTACCAGTTCAAGAAACACTGAACAGAAAAGAGATTACTAAAACCAAAGCAAACTAGAGCTGATGCTGATGAGACTCGTAAGTAATTTCCAAAGCTGGGTAGCAATATGCAGAAAGATGATCCAATGCCACAATAGCAGCTATAAATGTTTTACAGACAAAGACTACTTGTTGCAATTAACGTTTTATACCTCAACACGTGAAAATATCTCAGAGACCAAGCAAGCATTCAGCTGGGGCTGACACTTTATGAGGAAAGTTCTCGGTGGTCACAGAGGTATTTATAGGAGCGTAGCGCAATCGGTACAGAAAGGCTGAAGAACCTTCTCTTTTACATGCATCTACCAGAACTCCCGAGCCATTGATTTCAGACTTACAACGTGACACCAGTCTGCGTTACGGGTTCTACTCAAATTCACTCCTTATTTTAGCATACAATGCTTCACTGATTCTCAACTACAGGTGTAGCTATCTAGATAATAGTAAGTCATGGATTTCAAAGTACACTTTAAAGAAACTGATCTCTCGGGAATGTCAGCGCATCTGGGAGGCAGAGGGAAATCTGTTGCTGAAATATTTCTGAACACAAAGTCTAAACTTTTTTTTTTTTCTTGTTCAGTACGGAAAAGCCCTATGAATGTAAGAAGTTCACATCTACTTCGTGGTGAAGGAAGAATGTGCATGCCATGCATCACATCGATGTAACTTTTTACAAAAAAATGTCGCTAGCCCCAGATAGTGATGAGCACTTTATGATTTTCCGATTTTCTTTTGATTCAGAAAAGGACTGTGCGGAAATGATAAACCCAGCTAAACCGGCAGCTGCTCGCCTTTGCGCCTCCCGCCCCGATTTCCAGCACCGGGCTGCCGAGAGCCCG
>KL261957.1:13544-29837 GCA_000699545.1 Podiceps cristatus | reverse complement strand
CCTGCCTTTTGGATTTGCACGGCTGGCCCCATCCTCCTGGAGATCAGAGTAGAGTGATAGCACTGCCCACTCTTTTGCCAGGACTTAGCTTAGCAGCATTGGGTACCAGTGCTGGTTAATGCATTCAGTTGTTAACTCCATTGAGGAGGCAGGAATCAGTATCTAATTCATAGTCCTTGTGAAAACTTCCTTAGTGTGGTTAAAGTTAACAGCAGAAATGCAGCATTCAGGAGCATGAGTTGACATAACAAATTGGACCTTCTACCTGTTTGTGCCCCAGGTGAGTATGCGCTACTGAAAAGAAACCCACCCACCATCATCTATGTCCTTCTCCCCATGTCTCTCAGCTTCATTGAAACGTAGACTGTTTCTACTTTTCTTTCTGCCAGCAATGCCTTGTGGCCATGTAGGACAGGGCTCTTGGGTTGCCTGGCTGTAGGAGGTGGCAAATGTAGGTGTTTTCTATGACCATGAAAGTTAGCTGGTGATGAAGTCCAAGATTCAGCTCTGGTGTTGGATTTGCTGTGTTCATGCAATAGGTTTGACTAGGTGAGCAGCTCAGAAGGGCTTTGCAGAATAATCAGTTTGTGTGTGTCCTGTACACACTTGTGCCTTTCAGGCTGCACATGTGGGCTGGCGGCTGGATTTTCTTTCATTCAGTATGTTATGCAGGAGCAGTACGTCTGATATGTTCAAGCTCTGAGGTCATGAAAAAGCAAATCCAACCAACCTGACAGGCAGCTCAATGGCAGGTACCTCCAATAGCCCTCGTAATACTTTTAACACTGCTCAGTTACTGTCTTATTTCTTGGTCTAAACCTCAGCCTGACTTAACCCATGGAGGTCAAGTAGAGAGCAATTCAGATAGAATATACACAAATTACTTTCCAGGGTGTCATACTTTTACTTGCTTTTAGTTTGTTGCTCAGCAATAGAGGGAAGAGGGGAGGAAAAGTCATTTAAATATATGTAATATTAAACTAATATGTTTTAAATATTTTAAATTTTAAAATATATTTTAAATATATTTAACAGTCTGAGAACTTACAGTACAGTACCTAAAACTGCATTTAATTCCTACTGGGAGAAGATTAGATTGCAATTTAATATTGGTTCTAGAATTTCTCAGATCAAAGTGCCGTAGGAAATGAATAATCAAAAGCAATGTTTTCATAAGAAGCTTGTATATTTACTTCCGAATCGTTTCTTAGATTTAAAGAATCATGAAAGCAGAAGATTTTTAAACTATCTGTAAAATTAAAGTGTCCTTTGAATCAATGATTTAACTTGCTATGTTATGTTCAGCTTTGGAAGTGAAGGGTGTTTACTTAGTCAGCAGGTTTGAGAATGGCTTTCAATGAGATCTATGATGTATTTTCCAGAAGTGGTTATTTTATATCATGGAGTTTTGAGGGGGCAGATTATGTTCAGCAAAGGAAAATGCAGAGTCCTGCATCCGAGCTGGAATAACCCCACTCAGCAGTGTGGGCTGGGGGCCACTGGCTGGGTAGGAATCAACCTGGTGGACAACCCAGCGTCAGCAGTGTGCCCTTGTGAAAGACGACCAGCTCCATCCGGGGCTATATTAGCAAGCCTGTAGCCAGCAGGTTGAGAGAAGTGACTATTTGTCACCATTTCTGGAGTATTTTGGCCTCCTCAATACAAGCAAGTCAGTACCATGATGACCCAGCCAGAGGCCACCAGGATGAGTCAGGGGGCTGGAGACCATCACAGGGGAAGGGAGTCCTTCAGGGGTGCTCTATGGCTGTGTGGTTGCCTAAGGCACAGAATTCTCTCTGTATCGGCTATCAGGTATGGCAAAGATGGAACTAGACTTTGCTCTGAGGTGCACAGGAGTAGTGCGAGGGGCAACAGACACAAGTTGCAACAAGGGAAGTTTCAACTTGATACAGGGAAAAAATTTCTTAAAACCAATAGTGGCCAAACACTTGGAGAGGTTGCCTTAGGGAGGCTGTGGAGTCTCCATCCTCAGGGTTATTCAAAACACAACTAGATGTGGCCCTGAGCAGCCTCCTCTCACTGACGCTCATTTGAACAGAGGCTTGGGCTAGGTGCCTTCCAGTTCAGGCTATTCTGTGATTCTCTATGAGTTTACGCTTCTGTATAATCCACAGAAGACCTAATACAAAATGTTATTTTGATAATAGAATGTGACCTTTTAAATGTCCTTCTTATTGTTCCAAAACCAGTAATTCAGTAAAGTTATTAAGAGAGTATCAGTTGTTTGGCTATCTTCTAGCTACATTATATTGAAAAGTTGATATTAAAAGCTAGTTCTGGCTTCATGACCAAAATTGATTAATTAGGACAGGTAGAGATTTTCTTGAAATGATAAAAGTTTCTTGTTTGTGTTACAGATCGTCTATAATTGAAACTGCGCTTGCCCTTTTTCTTCTTTTAAAGCATTGGGTGGGACACTCAGGTCCCCCCTGTTGATGGAACACTCAGGCTGCACATACAGCATAGAATGCCTCTTAGATGCTGCTATTTTTGCTAATTGATCTTTCTTTTGTGTCTTTGGGCAGTAGTGCATTATTTGTGAAAATACAAGTTTTTTTTCCTGTTTTTCCTCTTACCAGTTCATTGAAACAGTAGTTATATTTAAATGGGTTTTTAATGAGCCATGTAAAAAAGTGAAGCTCAAGGAATAATAAGTATGCCATGGGGCTATTAAAGTCAGTTTAGTCATCAGGAAGCCTACAAATTGGTTTCATATTTAGTTTCTTTCGTATCTAAATAATAATTGGCTACTCCCTTGTTAATTATTTTCCCAAATTTATGTTTCTCCTCTTATACTCATCTGTTTATTCACAAGCAACTTGTATTTTAGGATGTTTGGAGTCTGAGGTGCCATTAGCTGAGGTTTGATTTGCTGCTGGGCCTTATTAAACAAGTACTGTTTAGTTCTGCATTGTAATGGGGACTGGGTAATACGCAGGCTGTTTAGGGTGCATGTGGTTCTTGTCAAGCCTAAAGAGTTACTATAGAAATCTGCTTATATACTCTTGCAATCTTCTTCGGTTGTGCTCATTGCAGAGGAAGTGTGCCATCAGTTCTGTGGTTGGTTGCCTTGCGAGTTCACTCTACAGGCTTGCTTAAGGCTGGAAAAGTTTTTTGCCGAGAGAACAATGCCAGTGATGCTCATGTTTAAATTTTCTACCAGCCTCCTCCATCTTCTCCCTCCAGATACTTGCTGCACATGTCTGAAGGTGTATGGCAATACTCTGAGAGTGACTGAAATCTCTCCCATCAGCAGATCAGGTGGCTGTCTTGAAGTGTGTGCAGACAGAGACCTATACATTGGACCTACTTGGCAGGGCTGGAGTTAACCCTCCAGCAGCAGGTTTTAAAGGAAATGCCCAAAGTAGCCATTTTAGGTGGAGTTATATTGACAAGGCTAATTTAGATTTTAGAATCTCATTTGGACCATCAAAACCTCTCTCTTCAAGGACCAGAGTCTCCTGTGAAAAAGTTATATAGTTCAGTTATTAAGCATAAACTGAGAATCCTTGCCAGTGTGGGTACCTCACCAGAGGTGGGTGCTGAGCTGCTCCTGCAGATTATTTGCAGCATAAATGCCAGAGGACCGTAGCAGCTGTGAAAGGGAAGACCACATCTGGAAGTTGTTGTGTGGGCCGGGAGAGGAAGTGCAGGGTTCAGCCAGGGGAATCAAGACACTGCTGGTTGCTCAACAGATCAACTACTGAGCAATTGGTCACTGAATGCCGGAACAAATTGGGAATGTACTTCTATGAAATGACCTGGTAAGTGTCCTTCTGGTGAGAAGCCAGGTCTTTAAAATGGCTCCTAATCATTAAAAAAGATAAGTGATTTCAGTTTCACTTAGTCTTAAAAATAGTGGTCAAGAAGTGCAGAGGATGTGAAGATCAGAGGATCACTTGCTGCCTTTCTAGCATTGAGAATAGAGCTGTAATCCTAACTGATGTTAAAATATGTCTGAAATCATTGCTGGAGTCTACACCTGACCCAGTATCAGATTCCTCAATAAATATTAGAAGAGAATTAACAAATTTTGGACAGATACTTAGGAATATGCAAAATTCAAGTGATCTTTTTGACAATCTAGTCATAGTGGGGAAAGAAATGCAGCAAAAGGTTCTAGCTTTGTCAGTTTCTGTGAAATGGAGGAATTCTGGTTTTGTGCTGGAGAGAGATGACCTGATTGTACCATTTAATAGTGATGAATTGTTTTATATGGTCTTAGTACTTAATGAAAATGTAAACAACTATTGCTGGTATGAATATTTTTTAAATCCAGTTAATTAACATTCAAGTACTTAATCTAGTCTATTAATTAAGATTGCATATGTGTTTACTAATTTTTAATTACCTTAGAATAGAGGGAAATTGTAGTAATTAATGTTGGAATGCAGATTGCTGCTGATGTGTCAATATTAAATAAATCGGTGTTCTTGCTTCTTATTTATTTGAGTAAATACAGCCTGGTTAGTATGATATGTTGAGTTCTGGACAGAGCAATAGAAAAGCTCGGCCTGGTATCTCTTTCAGAAAGAATTAAAGGTCGGAGTATAATTAATTCCGTACAACATGGTGTCGTGGTCAGTCAGTCACATGTGCTGTAGAGGGCTGAATGCAGTGATGTGCTAGAACACCCGCCTCCTCTCCCAAAGCCAAAGGTGTCTCAGTAAGATATTGTTTCGATATCTCAGGCTGTAGAGTCCTTTCTTTGTAAGCCATTTGCTTGACATAGCTAGTATATTTAACAAAAGGAATTATGTTTCATCCCCATTCTTTTTCTGTTTGCTGTAGAAAGTCTTTATCAGTCAAAAGAGAAGAGCATCAAGTTAGTAGCTGTTCTTAAAACTATATTCCTATATTTTTTTGTCTTCAGAGGATGATGGTAGCAAGAAAAACACCACCTGTTCAAATATGCTAAGGATCATAGGCACACTTTTTACTGCTGGGATAATTGTTGAGTTTTCTGCAGTTCTTTGTGGTTGGTGGGTTTTTTCTTTCTTTTTTTTTTTTTTTTTAAAAAAAAAAAATTGCTGTTGGTCAAACACTGAATGTTGTTGCTTTTTAAAAAAATGTATCTTTTGTTGATAATTCATACAAGTTTACTTGTATTTCTTGCTCTGAAGTTTAAAAAATAGGGAGTATTTTGGTTGATGCATATAGAACTTTGAAAGACTTACTCATTCCGTTGCTGAAATGGAATGAACCTTTCCAAAAGGTTGGAATCTAAGCTGCTGTCTTTATATTTGAAAGTGCTACTGAATATATGAACCTTCATTTTTTCTTGAAAAACTAATATATGCTTACACTGGGGATCAAATTTTTAGCCAGTTGAAACTGATGATTCTTCCTGTGCCATCTTAAATTAATGAAGAATGTGGATCTGTATTGAAACCTCCTTTTTGTTGCTTTTGCTGTGTCAGAATTAGAAATATAAACATGCCAGTCTAAATTAAGCCTATCATTTATTAAATTTTGTTTTGAGAAGAAAGAGATTTGTTGCTACTTGATTTTATTTCCCACTTCTAGATTTTTCATTCAGTGATTGAAAAATGCAAATAGTGTGTCCTGTTACCCTGGGTGATTAAAACCGATTTAACCATTTTTTCACGTGTTTCACATGATTCTGGAAAGTGGTATGCAGGCTGTTGCATTTGCAAACCAACACTGTGCATGATTATGGTAATTTTAATTTTTTTTTTTTTTTAGTCAACATGGAAGCAGTCTCCCTACAGTAAAGATGCTGTTGTTTCCAGAAAAGGCAGTGATCTTTGTTCTGTAATCTTGTTGTAAATCTGACACTTAAAGCCTATCAAAATGCCGTAGGTATACCATTGACTTTAAGGCAGATAAAAGCTGGACTAGTAATCTGTGTTCCATGCTTTGCCAAATAAAAACATCTCCTTGGCCTTTGTACGTGACCGGCATCTCCCTGACAAGCCATTTGTTTCCCTGGCACAGAGCAGTGTTTATTGCTGTGGATTCTTGTTGCAAAGGATTCTTTGGAGGTCCAGAGACCTACTGGTGTGGCTTCTCTCTAAGTAGCCGTAAGGCGTCTCTTCAGATGTTTTCTGTTTTGTTTCTTGCTCCTGCAAAGATGGTAGTTGAGGTGTGCTTTCTGGGCCTCCAGAGGTACAGAAGCATGTAATTCCTTTCCTTGAAGAATTTCTCTTGATGAAAATAAAATGTGCTGGAGAAATCAGAAATGAATGCTTGATATCAGAATAGAGTGGAAGATGTTTTGGCTGTCCTTGTTTCCTGTGAGCTCACCATCATCCGCAGAATGGCATACCAAGCTCTGGAAATCAAGATCCAGCACTCTCTAGCCACATTAAGTCTTCCAGTCCCAAAGACTTTCTAGCTCGATATGAGGAATGGGTGTACCTTTGTAATGCTGTTTTGCAATGAACTTCCTAACCTGCATAGCAGAGCTGCTGCAAACCTGGTTGAATGATAAGCTGCTACCGTGGAATAAAATGTGATGCTAATTAGATTTGGAGAAGACTAACATGGCTTGTGTTTCTTCTCATTGTATGCAAAAATGTTATAACTTGGTATGCTTTTTAATGGAACTGAAGCCTTTTGAAGGTTTGATGCTGTCAAAACAGTGAATACCTGTGAAAATACATAAGATCAAAAGCTAAGCTTGAACTGAGAAACATTCGGTTTTAGATATTCTGAAATCATAGGTTGTAGACTGTCTGGAGTAGGCAAAAAGCTGGAGGCAATTTACAGTAGAACATATATATGGAAAGATTTCTATGCATGTATGTTTTACATATGTAATATATATAAAAAAATATTTGCAGCAGCATGCATTGAGTAATATTTTTCAATCAGCTTCAGAGGAACAGAATGTAATTTGGGGATTTATCTTGATACATGCCATGCAAAGGAGAAAAAGATTTGATGTTTCATGCCTAGAATTCTTAAATGCATCATTTGTGTTTTATTCTAATACCTTACACATCTTCACTCATGGATTAATTTATTTTCAGTTGCTAGAGATTGGTAATTAGCTTGTTATAAAACAGATAGTAAAAGTGTTATGAGAAACGTGTGCTTCTCTTGAGAAATATGCTTCAATTTATGTAAGCATTGGTATTTCACAATGTGTTAGAAAATTAAATTTCCAGTACTGTTGAGCTATGGACATTTTAGATGTTGTCGCATCTCTTTTGTTACTATCTTGTGTGTAGATTTCTCAAGCATAAAATAATGAATTGTATGTTAAAAATATGTTCTAGCTGTCTGCAGCTGCAGGCTGGTTTTCCTTTTGCTCCCTGCCTTTCAAATAGCACTGGAGAGAGCATGGACTTTTTACCCATTACCAATTCATTCTTTCTGTTCTGTGCATGCAAGAGCCTAAATTTGTATTATGTATGGAATTATTGGCAGAAGTTTGCTACTCTGAAATTTCAAAACTACTCGTTAAAAAAAGTTAGTGCCTGGAAGTACTTTCGAAAACTGAATTCTCAAATGGTTTCCACTTGAACTTACAGTTGTGGTTTTCTTTTTTTTCTTAACTGATGTTTGTCTAAGTTAGATTTGAGTAAAGGGACTAATATTAAAATCTGTAGGATGGGATGATGTTAAATTAGCTTTGAAAAAAAGAAAATGGAAAAGAGAAAATGACCTCTCTGATTCCTTTAGGTTATACGAAGCTTTAAGTGTTGTTCTAACAAAGTAAACAATTTGCAGGGATCAGCGTAGGTTTAAGTTGATTTGCTCCATTTACCCTACCAATTTGGATAGAAGAGTGTAATGCTTTCTTGGAAATGTCTTTCAAATATTACATTATAGATTAATTTATAGGCTGCAGAATGCTGTTATCCATAAAATTTTTTTACCCATCTTGAAAATTAAGTTCTAAAATTAAATGTGTGTAAGAGCTGGCCTTTTCTTTTTCAGTAGGTCACTGAAGATAAATTGAGATAAATTATTTGTTTCCAATAAAAGCATTTGTTTACAGTGGAAAAAATATCTCAAATTTACTGAAAAACACTGTGATGTTTTTCCTATTTCCCTTGCAATGGTGAACACAGTTTTAGTAAATCTGTATTAAATCACTTAGCTAAGTTTCAAATTGGACTTGAGTTCTTAGGCTTGTCTTGGGGAAGTTGATTGCAAACAAATACAAAAGCATCTTTGAAAATTTGACAAAAGAAATTTTGCAAGGGAAGCCCACAACATAAATCATATTAATAGAGAACAGATTAATAGATGATAACTTAAGATAGGGTGGCTTTGTATTTTGCCTGTAGTTTTCAACGTGTAATAACATAATTTCTTACTGTATGGGTTTTTTTCATAAAAATGTGGTTTTGTTCATTGCATCATTGTGTAATGATACATATAGAGGTATCAAAACATAGGTGATAAATTCCAGTGCCCAGGCATTGATCAGCACTCAGTTCTCTGCATTTCTGGGTAAAATGAAGTGCTTTGCTGGGGAAGGTGCGACCCTTCCTTTCCTGACTTGGTGCCGCTCCCTCTGCGGCTCTCAGTGATGGGTTTTGTGCCCCACCAGAGCTGCTGACCCTTTGTACTATCCAATTAATGGCTGCCTTGCCATGGGCTGATGATGTTGTGATCTAGGCATTGATCCGAGTCTCTGCTGATAAATGTTTTTTGCTCTTTGGTGGGAAGAAATGATGAAATGCTGATCTACAATGGCACTTTGATTTTGCTGAAAGCTTTTTTTTAACAGTAGATTAAATTGTCATTTGCAGCTTGTGGCTGTGTTTGATGAGCAAGATCCCCACCATGGAGGTGATGGCACCAGCGCCAGCTCGACAGGCACGCAAAGCCCGGAGATTTTTGGCAGTGAGCTTGGCTCCAACGCGGCGTCGGCCTTTCAGCCTTACCAAGCAACAAGTGAAATTGAGGTCACCCCTTCAGTCCTTCGTGCGAGTAAGTAAATGTTCTCGGTATCTCGACGTGTTTCATCTTAATTTACGAGGATGCCAAGTGCTGTTACCCATTCATTCTGTTGGGAATATGATTCATTATCTGTCCTTATCGAAAGCTGATCAAAATTGAGAAACTGCGTAAATGCTTGTTGCATGCAAGTAAACAAACCTTTCTGTTTTAATAAATTATTTATAAACTGCTTTTAGGAGCAATACACTCCTTCTGTGCTGCCAGTTTAAAATTATCTTCACACTGAAAATCACAGCAAAGTTTCCAAGTGCAGTTGCTGCACAGTGTAATTTTCAGTTTGCCAGTTTTATTCCATTTAATGAAGAAAAGGGTAAAAAAACCCTAAAGATAGGAGCACTTTTTACTGAACCTGTCAATGTTGCTAGGTTATGCTTGTCACCTTTCCGTAAAAAACACCTGCTGATATGTGCATTTACCATGTTGCAAAAATACACTTTAAAAAACAGAAACCATAGCCAGGAACATCCCTTTATTGTGTTTATTTCAATATGGGGAAAATTCTTGCAAAACCACGAAGTAGGTATTATATATCACAGTTCTTGCTCAGGCAGGATCTTTGAATATTTCAGCTTATTCAGAAGAAAAATGGCCTAATGAAGTTTACTGGGTAATTTTCGTTGCTGTTCAAAGTACCAGGCAAACAAGACAGTATTGAATAAAGCATTGTGGCCCTCTTACTGTAGCGTCTATCATTTCACTGACTGAAGTTTCAAAGTAGTGACTTCATTCCAGAAAATTCTTGGCAGAAGTCATTATCGGTCAGTCCTTTTTGATATTCTACAGATACAGCATTTTGAACAACTATTTGTAATTCCCAAGATATTACTTTTCTGTAGATGTTATTTTAATGGATAAAATTTATGTTTAATTAATCAGGTAAAACACAAATGGAAAAGTTACAACTCTATTAAATTTGAGAGGGTTTATACCAGAGTGTTTTCTGTAAAATTAAGGGAAAAACATTTAGCAATTAGCTTATGTAGACTTGAACGTATGTCTTTTCAAGCTATAACTATGCTTCATTACAACACAGAATTAAATTAGGAAAAGGATTAATGGCAGAATAAAGAAATATCCTTGAATTTCAGTACCCTGCCATTTTACTGCCACTAGGATATGCCACTGCTAAATGCATATCTAATTTTCATGTGTAAACCAAAAAGCTGTCCTCCTGGATTCTCAGCTTAGAGGGGGTTAAAGCAGACCATTGCATACATATTTTCTCCTTAGTGTGATTATCTGGTGTATTATATAGTACATTGATGTTAGTGCGTCAAAATCATATAGTGCAGATGTAATTCAGTGATATATTGGACAGCTCACTTATCTTTGGTGTCATTCTGGAAAATACATGGAACACCTAGCTAGCTCACTGATTACTAAAACGGCCAAAAAGTGCTTTGAGACCCTGCAATGCAAAGGTCTATAGAAATGCAGAAGACTTTTAGAACTGTTGGTTAGAATTATAGCTCTTTTGACACTTTTTATAAAAGAATGCAAAAATAAAATTGGTGAAACAATTTTTCATAAATATGTTACCACAAATCAGAGATGTTCTGTCTACATTTTTTCTTTTTTAAATGTTGACAATTAGATATATTTTGTTTTCAGATATTCTAAACCACAGGCTTAGAATCCCAGTCCAGTTATATTATCCCATACTAAGCATACCTATATCAAGAATTCCATTTCAATATACATTGAAAATGGAAATAATATCCCTATTGTATTTCCTTTATAACTTGTGAAGTGAAGCATAGCATACAAATGGTATTCTCAGGATTTCAAATAATTATCTTCTTACTGTGTAAGTTCTATTCAGCAAATAAAACCCATCCAGTTTTGTGGTAGATGCAGTTCCTGATTATTACATGTTGACAAGGTCATATATCTATTAATTGGATTGGAGATGGGATACAAAATTGCTGTAATTATTGTAATTTTCTAGCTAATTGCAGGGTTGGCGGTGAATATTTTACTTCTAACAAATGAAAAACAGTATTCCATCTGAAATTGGTTTATAGCATTTTAGACATTTTGTTTTACATCTCTGGTGCTTTTTGCTCGCAAGCTGGGCTCTGTTTCTCAGCAGTTTGCTCGCAGAAGCGTGGCTTTGTGCCATTCTGCTACCGCTCACCTGCACCCGCGGGGTACCCAGTGGTCTCTGTTCAGAGGCAGCATCTCAGCGCGTTAGGCTGGGGCTTAAGGGCCTGCTGAGATTTTCCTCTCTTTGTTCTGGTTGCCATGCTACCCCTTTTGTTTGTTTATAGATCACGCCATCGCTCCTCTCCCAGCAAGGGAAAGGTTAGCTAGATCAGGTCCAGCTGGAAAAGTAATATTCATCTGGATTCCCTCTTTTCCCATGCACAAACACAGCCTGTGCTTTGCACATGAGGGGGTTGTGTCAAATTGAATCTTCCCGTCTAAATGTGGAAAAAAAAGATGAGACTGGTCCATACCCCCTATGTTGTTTTGCAATGTGGAAACACAATTCATCGATACAAGCAGTTGATTTATTTATGTTTCTTATCTAGCTCTCTCTTTTATTGCTCTTCTGTTACCCAAGTTAAACTTCCTCTTGTATTTCATCAGTTGAGCTGCGTTTTTTTTCTGAGCATACAGTACACAAGGCGTTTTTTGTGTGTGCCTGCGTGCTTTCTGAGAATAGGTTGGAAGCTCACTGCAGAAGATTGTTAAAGCAGACTGATGTTTATTCCCCGCTGAAATATAAACTGGAGGCGCAGGTGAAAATTGCCAAACCTAATGAGCAATTTGGCAGATAAGACAGGATGTCAGGCAGTGACAGTTCAGCAGCGGGTGCGCTGCCTGTGAACCAAGTTGTTTGTTTCACAGTACTGCATTTAAATATTGTAAATAAAATCCCTTTCCAGCTACATGAGATATTGTGAAAAGGGTCATTTCTTTGTCTAGTTTTCCTTTTAAGTTATTTAGCTCTGTTAAATAACCAAGGGTGGTCTTAGTTCTTGGTCTCGGTGTGATTATATGTTACAAGTCTCTCTGAATGTTTCAGTAGTTACAGCTAAAAAGCATTTTTAATATGTAACATTATTAGGAAAATATATTGAGAGGTTTAGAGGGCTGATTTTTTTCTCCAGAGAAAAGTAGGGGCTGGGAGATCTTTCTTTAGCTGCTTAATGGGAGGGTATCGAGAAGATGAAGCCAGACTCTTCTCACATGGGCACATTATTGCTGGAGGCAACAAATGCAAGTTGCAACAGGGGGTATGCCAGTTAGATATTAGGAAAACAGTTTCACCTCAATAGCGAAACCGGCTACTCAGAGAGGTTGTGGGAAATCCATCCTTGGAGGAGAACAGAGCTTGGCTGAACACAGCCCTGGGCAGCCTGATCTAGCTGGTCCTGTTTTGGGTGGAGGGGTTGGACCAAGTGACCTCCAGAGATCTCGTCCAGCCTCCGAAGTTGCTGTGTAATTCTGTAATTCCAAATATAATTAATAAAATTAAAGAGTTTGCTTCTTGAAGCTATTGTCTGTAAATGATATTCATAGTGAAATACTTAGCAGAGTGTTGCACAAGCATGTCGAGCACGTACAGCACGGTTTAGTATTGTACTAGTTTGTGCCAGTGGGACACAGATCAGCTGCCTGTGCCTTTTACAACACTGCTGCTTTTGTTTTCAAGATGTCTTTGGTAGGTGCATCAGTTCCTTAAAAATGAGATACAGGGTAATCGTAAGGTTCTCCTAAAGGCCGGAGGGTGAGCACCTTCCCGAAATGCTGGCCAGAGGAGTCTAAGAAATTACTAAGAGCTAGCTGAAAACAGTGCGCTCCAGTGATGTATTTGCTCAAGCGATCTGTATCATATATTTCAGTAAGACTCTTGGCATCAGTTTGCTATTCTGGTCACAGAAGCAGACTATGGGGTGGGGAGGTCTAGATGAGAATATTATGTAGCCGGTGCATAGCTGGCTGTGAAGATGTACTACAAGCGCAAAGGAACTCAGAACTTGCTGCAGCTTCACATCTTTGTTTACCCAGCAGGACGGCTGTTGCTGTAATGTTCCCTGTGTGCATGTGTGTTCTTACCCTGCCATAAGCACAATTTTATTCCTCACAGGTAAGACCATGCATGCAGACTTTCACTGGGAATTCATTGATATATTAAAGTTCATGACCTTGCTTGCCTTTGAATTTGTGGATCTCTCTGTGCTTTCTGAGTAGTTTTTAGTAGTTCACTGCCAAATTAGTACGACATATCAAGTATAGTCCCTGAGGGCTCTCTTAGGTTAAGGGCTGTTCAGTATTTTAATAAATCTAAATTGGAACATAGAGTATTGCATAAAAAACTAAGATGTAGTTTCAAGCACTTTGGATGTCAAGGTTTCAGTTCAGCATTCAAAAAAAAAAAAGTAATTTGCAAGGCAATACTAGGGAACAGCTAAGTACACAGTACTGCGAGAAGGATCTGGGCATTATAGTGCATTATTGTGGTGCATTCAGGCATTGTGCTCTTCCATCAAAGGATGAAAGGCAAATGCTGTTGTGGGCTCACTGAAGTAGTTGTGAGCAGGAATACTTAAGCTGGAGTGACCAGTAATGGTGCCAGACTTGGAGAAATTGTAAACAAGTTGGAGAGTGCTGAAAGACAGAAACAAGAGTAAGATGCTTTGGAGACTATGACCAAAAATTGGAAGGACTAGTTTATTTAGTTAAGAAACGATAAAAACTGATAAGGGTCCAAGTGTTCAAATGTATTACTCTTTTCTCATTCTCCATGTCTGCTAAGAGAAGGGCAGCTGGCATTTCCTGGGAAGAAGCCATTTTTTGTAACCTAAAAAAACGTTTTTACACATCATGTAACAGGCAAGCCTGTGTGGGAATGGCGTTCTGTGTGCTGCTGTTCACCGTCCTGTGCTGTGCTGTGGAGGGCAGGAAGGCAGCTGGCTGGTGGTGGCTGATCTGTCCCGTTCCTGGCTAAGCCATTGGGTTGCTTTGTAGCCATGAGTGAGCCGCTTCTTGCATCCACTGTAAATATGTGTGTGTCTTTTCTTAGCATCTTACAATTTGAGTGTTCAAAAAATCCGATGCTAAGCAAACCAGTTAAAGGTGTAAGCGCATAAATAAGTGTGTGAATTTCAAGTACTTTAAAATTGCTGTTTTAAATATGGCACTTCACTGATTTGATACAAGTATTTATCTAGAGTCCCAAATGCATATTCTGTGAATTAATTTGTTAATATTTCTAACTGCCTTTGTTTGAAGGTTTGGAGCATGGCATGTTAGTATGCTGGTAAAGAACTTTAGAGGTGAGTTTATATTTGTTCTGGTTTCAGAAAGGATGATGGTTGCAGCACTTTTTCCTACATATGGCCATTAGAAACTTTTTCATTCTTGTTTGTATTTCTTTGACTCCTTATTCAGCTGTGAGTCAGCTTTATATATGGAAATAAAGTCATTTTCAAGTGTCAAAGAACTAAGGAAGCAAGAGATTAGAAGAGGGAGGAAGAGAAAGATGAGTTAATCAAAAACCAGATGTTTGGAGCTTTATCAGATGGAGTTACCTCTAGGGTTATATAGCTGCTTACAAAATGTAGAGAAAGTCATCCACATTCATAATGGAAGATTATGATGATGGCTTCACAGGCAATGCTTGCAAAAGTCAATGGGAGGTTTTCCACTAGCTCTGCCAAGCTTTGGGTCAGACCAGCTTTCCATGGTGAGTCTCCTTGGTCAGGAACCTTTGTCGGTGACGAGCTGGTGTTCAGGTGCCCATCGTTCCAGTGCAGTTCCAGTAATGAATTCCAAAAGATTTCCTAACCATCATTCCCACTTCTACTTCCTTGCCAGGTTCTCAGATGTTTCCTTTACTGTGTCGGATAATATGAAAAGAATCTCGAACTGAGGCTTGCACTGAGCAGTTGGCAACTGAATAAGGAAGGTTTCTCAGGCATCGGAGTTTGAGGAGAAGATTTAGCAAAGTCTGTTTCCTCACCTTCTGGTGCTTTCGCCATTCAGGAATTCTTACCACATTTATCACTGTAGCTCTATCAAGGATGTGATTGTTTTAAAGCCAGAGTTATTGAATCAAAAAATCAGTACCAGGTGCTGCTTTCTTCCAGGAGGCTAAATTTGTTCTTTCTACAGCACAGTTCTGACTTGAGTGATCTCCAGTTGGTGTTTTCTCCAAGTGTAGTGCTCTGCTGTTAATTTGGAATTGTTGAGCAGTTTAAAAACCATGTGTTTTTGATGAGGCCATGACACATTTGTAAAAACAAATGGATTTTAAACTGCTTAAGTTTCTAAATTAACCTTTAATATCTTCAATCTTCTCAGTATACCATCAAGCAAAATATTGTAGCTTCTAGTAGGATTAAAAAATTCCTGAAACCAATAAAGAATTTTAGAATTTACTGGATTCTCTAGAAGAAACTTAAGTAAGTATGGGGCATTTCAAGATGCCATTCCATATGGTGAGGTCTTCTGTCTTTGAGTACTGATAATGGGGAGTAATAAAAATACAGTATTGTATCTGATACCCGATGGCATTTTGTACCATAGCTGCAAAATGTAATACAAGAGAGATAATAAGGAAGGGTTATGAGGATGTGAAGTATTGAATTTGAATAGTTTAAGAAGTCAGGTTTGGATATTAGTCTAAATTTGACATCTTAAATAGATTTAATGATCACTTGAACAAGAAGCTATTATGTAAATCACAGCTGTATTCTGAGAATGTTTCGATATGTACGTGTCGTGGTGTTGCTGGGTTTTATTTTCCCCTTCTTTAAACAAAAGGTAACTTCTTCCTTAAGGAAACTGTATTTTTATGTACACAAAAATGTTATGCCATTCTATCTAATCAAACAGTACAGTGTAGCTGCTCAAGTCCATTGTATTGTCGTATCATGGGTTTAATCCTGTTATGATAAAGCTATTTGTTTATTGCAAGAGTTTGTCATCACACATGTATCAATAAGTATAACTCTTTCTATAGATAATTTCTTGATTACTCCTCTATTTCGTGTTATTTCATTGTACGCAATCAAGAAGGAGCACAGTGAAGGCAAAGGAACATGAATCTGAAATGAGTAGGGAATGCTTTTTCACGGTACAGGCAACCACCCTGTGAATTTTTTTCCTTTATGGAGGCATGTGTATATACATATTACACTTTTTTTTTATCCATCAGTTTCTAAAAACCTCATGCAATATTTATAGGTACTTATTCTGAAATGTGGTAAAACAGTATGCTTCAAGGCATCCGTAATATCCAGAACCACCCGTCCACCAGAGTAACTGGTATCCCAGTCATGTTTTGCTTTGCTTTGAGGCAACAGCATTGGTCTCTGGGGG
>KL261957.1:2364-13513 GCA_000699545.1 Podiceps cristatus | reverse complement strand
GTCTCGGGGGGGGGGGTGGGGGGGGGGTGGTGTAGACTACTGACATAAATTACTCGCAGACAATTTGCCAACAGGAGAGGATGCAGAGTTTGTCAAATGTACTTAATTAATCACTGGGTCCTAAGCGGGCTGATCTTATGGGAAAGTTGTTGTAGGGCTAGTGAAGAGTGTTGTGATGCTGGGGGCTCTGTGCTGGGCTGTCTGCAGGGTCACCCTGTGCTCAGTGCAACAGCTAGTGCATGCTCTGCCCCAGCATATGGGTGTTTTTGACCAGAAGCCCAAGGCTGTAAGATACTGTACTTACAAGTATATCCTTAATTAGGCTGAACTTGTACTTGAGTGAGACCATTGTTGCTTGCTTCTGTTCTTAATTCACAAGGGATCTTCTTGCTCCCTTCTTTATTGCATTTGCAGCACGTGAACTCACTCTTTTCAAATAGGGATGTGTTTTGGAGATAAGACCATCTCTTTTGGTGATTACTGGGAAAAAGTTGCTTTAAATTCTGTGTCTTTTGACATGTGCTTTTGAGGGGGATGAAACAGGGACAGATGGCTGCCAGTTGAATAGGCTTGTTTTTTAGTTCAGTTATTTATTTAGTCTCTCATGCTCTGAAAAGGACTGAAAGATGATGCAGAAATAAAGGAGTGGATGAGAAATAACTTTCCATTAATTTATTCCCTTATTTTATACTTCTAAAAAGATAAAATTTGTTCTTTCTCACAGTCATCTCTTGTTGTAAATCTTAAATGAATTGGGTAAGTAACATGAGTGCCAGCTTCAGAAATGCTGTGGGTTCATGTTAGGGGCAGATGGAGCATTTAGGGTGAGAATCAAACATACATATTTAGAAGTTTTCTCCAGACATTTTGGCCCTCAATAGCACTGGGTGCCATGGAGATGGCAAACCTGGATTGAGCCTGTGAAGCCAGTCTGAGGCGAGACGAGGCGCAAGCCCATGGCCATCTCTCCTGCCGGCACCACTCAGCTCGGCTCAGTGTCGCCGGCCGGTCCCCAGGCAGGGCTCCCTCATCTCCCTCTCCGTGACACTGTGGGGGAGATGGGGTCCCCCTTTGTGGCACAGTGGCTTTCACCACCCAGGCTGATGCCAGAGCTTGGCTGTTTGGGATTGGAGGTGGATGTGAACCTGGGCTGCTTTCCAGGTCTGTGCTTCTTGCCTCCATTATGGATTTAGGTAGTTAATTCTGCCAACATTTTTTGATTTATAGAAACTGGAAGTCATTGTATATGTGGGAAGGGAGTTGGGAACTGTGTGGGTTTACAAACAAAAGCAGAAAGTAGTGCTTGGGTCAAGATAAAATATTTGTACTAGTACTTACATGCATAAGTGAAGGGCTGTACAAAGGCAGCAATACCAAGCTATTGTGTTAGCTTCTGGAAATTGTGCATATGAATTGGGGCCTAGGCTTCTCAAAACAAACTTTGATCAACCATTAAAACCTTCTCCTGAGGGTTTGGATTTGATTCAGCTCTTTGTACAGCACCGTTCGCAACTGGAAGTAAAATTTGGAGTCTTTTGGCAATTGCTGGCCAACAGCTGATTCAAAGCAGACGCAACGGATGAGGTTAATATCAACAGACTTCAGGGTCTGCATCTGAGCTCTGTACTCAAGGCAGCCCGGTTTCTCATTCCTGGAGAGGAATGGACACCCTTAGGGTGAATTCATCTGACCCTGATCTACAGCTTATTTCAGGATGAGCTGGAGCATGGCCTGCTCTAGCGGCACTGGCTAATCTCCACTGATGGGAGACAAACAGAGGTGACCAGTTCCAAAACAGATGCCAGTGTGTGATTTACCTCACGTTGTAAAAGTAAATTTTTATTTGAAAGATTTTTTTTTTCTTTATGAAGTAGTATGTTGCCTTTGTTGCCTTAAAAATGGTCATTTGTATATTTGGAAGAGAAAGGCTTAAGTGGCATTTTACAAAGCCAATGGCTTCTCAGTTTGACCCACAGAGCAATTTTACGGGGCCCCAGGAAGTTCCTACGCAGCCACAGTTGTGCTTGGGAGGTATGTTTGGGTGTAGACAGTATGTCATGAATGCAGATAGTCCCATGTCAGCTTTTTTTCAGAGTAAAATTGTGTGTGAGAAACTTCCATGGAATTTTGGGTCTGCCTTGTGTCTGACACTGGTATCTAGTCACTTTTTTTCGCGGTACTGCTCCCAAATGGGTAAACCACTGCAAAGTGTCAGCTGTACTTCTTCTTGCCATGTGTTCTCAGACCGCGAAGCGTAACCAGTCATGCCGTGTGGCACTGAAAAGACAGCCTAAAACTGGGGGAACGAGTGTGATTGAAGTTAATGCGCACTGAAGGGCTTAAGTTGTCTTTATGGTTCTACGCAGTCGCTGCCTCTGCTCCCCGTTCCCCAGCACACCGTGCAGCCCCTGGGTCTGATGCCCACCATGCCCTTACTGCTCTTCAGGGTACCCCGGCTACCCGGGGGCATGGGAAAGCTCTCTGTATACATGCCCGGCCTCTTAACAGGTGGCTGGGGAAAGGAGCCATCCCTCAAATGTCGGCTATTAGAGTAAATGCCTTTGTAGGTTTGCAGAGAGAATAACAGTGAGCAACAGCTACCAAGACTTGTTTCAAAGCAAATCTCATTTGAAGCACTGCTAGCAGTTATTTTTTTAGTGGATTATAGAAGAATAAAATTATGTTCACCTGTTTCTAGTAAGTTAGAGGATGAAGAGACACACCTGCCTTGTTAACCAGCCCTATACAATAAACAATATTTCTATGATTTTTTGGTGATTCTTCTCTTGATCTTTCTGCTTTTGGGCTTTTTGGAACAAAAACCTCAGAAATGTTTTCTGCAGATGTAAACTTTCTCCACCAAATACAAAAATGACGTTAGCTGCTTCTATTCCAACCCATTTTAAGCTCTGATGTTTAAGACCTTCATTAGATGGCAGAAAGATTTTAGGTCAAGCACTGCCTGACTTTCATGATGATTTCCATCTGAAGGGTCTTGCATAGTGAAGTCTCTTCATGTTTTATTTAAAATTTTAGTTGGGCTCTTGACTCATGGAAAAATAAATAAAAATGAAGGGCTTACTGGGAGTGCTGCAGTGAAAAAATTATGGAACTGCTTTTTCATATGAACTGTGTGACATTTATCCATGAGAAATATCCATTAAGTGAGTGAATAAAGTTACTGCTCTAGTTTGACATAGTAGGCAATATTGCTGTGAGTATTGTACATGTAGATGATTTACCTCTACTTCTGGTTTAGGTTCACCTTTAAAGTAATAAAGCATAAGTGGACAAAGTCTTCCCGTAATCCTGCTTTTCCATAGCTCTTTGCTATGTTGCTTAAAATGTAACATTACAGCAAAATAAATATTTTCAGTTCACCCACCCATAAGGGAGGGGGGAGGGCAGGGGGAAATCAGTTTGCAGTTATTGCTGGTACTGATACGGTTGCACTTTGGCAGTAACCAGGGATGTGTAGCTGAAGGCTTGGGAGAGGGTCTCTGCCAGAGCACTGGTTCCATGATGAGCAGGGCTGTCTGTAGGAGCTGGAGGAGGAAGAGTAGGAGGAGAAGCCATGTGTCAGCAGTAAAGGAGGGAAGGAGGAGAAAACTGAACTGCTTTAAAACCTAGCCCCCAAAAAGTGAAGAGTGGAAAAGCTTCAGTGAAGCTGCAGCTGTGAATATGCATAGGTGTTTGTTTATTATAGCTTGGTCTGCGTATGTCTCGTGTGAGCAGAAGAGTTTATCCTAAATTGCATGTGTCTGTTGGCAGTTCCCCTATGCGGTAGTACGTTGTGGTGGTGGCAAATCCAGAAAGCCTGTGGAAGACGAGAGTACCACTAAAGCGCATGCTTGAGCCATGTCCTCGGCGGTGCTGGGAGCGAGCAGTGGCCCTCCTGCGAGTGCGAGCAGCGGGTTTGGTGCGGGGCTTGCCGGGCGGCCGTGCCCTCTGTGGGCAGAGGAGCGGTGCTCAGGGGGTGGGTGCTTCGCCAGGGCCAGACCCCACGGTCTTCGCATTGCGGCAGGCTGCTGCCCAGGCACGTGCAGCGGGATGAGATCGCAGAGGAGCTCGGTGTGTGCACATGTTAAACTCATTTGCACTTCTGTACTAGAATTTCCTTGAAGTTCTCAATGTCTGCGGGTCCAGGGGATATTGTAATACCGATATTTATGCGCTGTTTATCTGGTATGACTGCTGGTGTACAAGCAAGCTTCTAGGAGTCTTACTTCATTCTGCATTTCACCAGAATAATTTTGTGGATGTGAATTCTTTGCATGGGATTCCTATTATGGGCTGAATTGAATATTAAATTACTCCTCAAACCCTTAAGGCAGTACATCAGCTTCACTCATACTGAGCAATTTGTGCTGTGCTGTATGTGCCATGTATCGGCTTTGGTTTCTGAATTCTCCCAGGGCTAGGATTTTGCTCCATTTATTTCCATTTTTCTTTTTCAAAGCTGGAATGTTTGACTAAGGGTGAAAAATATTTTTAATGAAGTATTTTAATTTGTTCTCATGTTATGGGCTTGTATTCCTCCTTTCCCTCATCCAGGTTTCACCAGATGTTTTAAATATTTTCTGAGTACATGTGCTTTCAAGGTTTTTCTGCAAATCCAGTCGTGTTAAACAGGCAGTGAGTCCTTGTGAATCAGTGTTGTGTTTTTCTCTACTTTATGCCTCCCAGTTCTGGCAGATGTCTTGAGTTCTAGGACAAGAGCTTTTCAGTGTTTTCTGTGTGAAAGCAGATAAGATTGGTACATAGTTAGAATTTCCTCAGAAAGGAACAGAATTTCAGACCTCTGTGGGAGGAAGGCATTTCATTGACCACATGTTTTGCAGAATTTAATAAGTTTAGTAAGTAATAGAATAGCTTTTGTAAGGAAAGCTGTACTTGTGCTTTTTTTTTTTTTTTTTTTTTTAAAAAAAAAAAAAAACCTTAAGAGTGGCATATGTAAAGAAAATACAGCAATTGCTTGATCTTACCTTGAAAAAGGTCTTGATCTTGAAGTCATAATTTTAGCAAGATGCATGGTAATTTTCACTCATGGATACATGTGGTTAATTCAGAGTTTAATTTTCACCTTGACCAGCCAGATTAAATATATGTATTTCATTTTAGCCATAATGATTTTCTTAACCCTTTTCACTTGCACTGCAGTATAAATTGTTTGTTCTGTGTCTCCTTACTTGATTTTTCCCCCACTATTTTTTCTGACAAGACGCCTGAAGGGTCATTTTTAACAAAGAAAAGTGAGGAGATGTCAAAGGTAGGGCTGCTGATGAAGGCTCTTCGTGTGCTCTGTGCTTTCTGTCTCTAGTTATCAAGCTGCAGAACATGAGATGCTCAGCATGTGTGATGAGGACCAGGCTTTAACCTGAGAGAAGGTTTTCTGGTGACTTGATGCTCCTTCCTTTTGTTTCCGTTTGCTGACTTCCAGATTGAGAACCTGGTGCAGCTGGGTTAACTTGATGCCTCATGGAAATTTTAGAAAGGAGACAACCGCTTTATATCAGCTGGTGATCAGCCACAGAGGGAGAAAGGAAAAGAGAACTCATGAAGAATTAAAGAACAAAGCAGCATGGATCAGAGAAGGGAGGGGGAAAGGAAACAAAAAAAAAAAAAAGGAGGACCTAGTGGCAGGGAATGCTTGCCTCCCTGGGGACAAATAAAAATACATAACTGTTACCTTGATGTTACTTTGCCATATAAACGATTACCCCAGGAGCCATGTAAATGATGTATGATTATGAGAGAGGAGTAGGTTTCTGCTGCCCTCCCTCTCTCCCTTTCTTTCTCTTTGTAAATCTGAGACTTGGTCCATGCCAGAAACTGCAAAAAAAAGTTAAAGACATGAAAAGGAAGGATAATCCCACATGATTACACTTTTGTTATTTCTCAAGTGTTAATCACAAAATGAAAAATCGTATTGTGTGTAATCTTAGATTTGTATAAGTGCATGATGACATTTTGAATTACCTTTCCTGAAACACAAACTGTGGATGTCTCAGCCATAGAAGACATTCACTGAATTGCAGAGCTTTAAAAATGACAGTCCTGGGGCTTTGATGGATTCTCTGTCTCCTGAAGTCTTGAAATTAAAGTCAATATTTTTCTGTATTTCCAACAGAAGTTAAAAGACTAAATGCAGACATTATTGCACAGTGTACCTGGGCTTACATAGGTGTTTGACAGGATGATCACAGGGTGTCTGCAGGATTTGAGTTATGAGGCTTGTTTGGAGTCTCGCCGTAGTGCTGCAGCGTGTGTAGCGAATGATTCTTCGCATACTTGGACTTGTGCTTTTCTCTTTTAACATTCTTCCATATTTTTTTTTTTTTTAACATTTTCTTTTTTTGGTGCATTTTTTCCAGCTGCACTCTCTCTCCCTGTTCACAATGTCCATTCCAGATGGCTCTGTGTAGTCTTCCCATCCCGTCTGTCACAGGCTGTCTCTAGCTGTGCTGCTGTAATCCCCTCTTCTACTGCAAACCATCCAGCAACATGGTTTCTCATCCATCCATACCCTCCTTTTTTTTTTTTTTTTTTTTTTTTTTTTTTGTTTTGTTCATGCAGAGACATTTATCCTCGGTTTTTCCCCCCCCATCCCCCCCCTTTTTTTTTTTTTTTTTTTTTTTTTTCTTTTGCAAGTGAAGAGTGTGGTTTGTGGTGGTGTGTTTTATTTTTTAAAATGTGGGGGGTTTTTGTTCGTTTGTTTGTGGGTTTTGTTTGTGTTTTTAGGAGAAGCGGAAGAAAATTCGCTTTAAAGGGTTTTTGCATTTGTCTTTTGATTCAGTTCCTCCTTAGCGAGGACTAAGGAGGATGGACAGCATCTGGTTCCATCACCACGGCTTGGGCTGGTCTCGTTCTCCTGCGGGACTGGCTGGCAACTGAGCTGCTACCCAGGAAACCAGGGCTGATTAAAATTCTGCATTAACTTTTTACACTTTCTTGGCCCTTTAACAGAACCTGATCTGTTTTGGCTCAGCTGAAAAATGGGCATCTTGAGCCCTTTTCTTCCCAGAGTATTTCTCCTCTTTACTATACTTTATGGCCAGCTGCTGCCATAGCTGTTCCATGAAGAATTCTTGAGACTGTATTTTACAACGACGACTTCAACTATGGTTTGACTTAATTAGCAGGAAAAAACAGCTTATATTTCTGGCTGTATTAGAAGGCTTCATGCTGTTACAGAGTGACTGCGTATTGTTGAACCTTCAGTGCAGAAGGCAGTTTACCTTACAGAAGTATTGTTTTTGAAAGAAAAATAGGTTAAAGATGTAAGCCATGACATAAATGCTAAGTATGATTACAAAGTGCAAAAATGATGATGATATAAAATTCTTTGAGGAAAGATGTGCAAGAATGCCTGTGGGCCTAGGTTTTTATCCCTTTGCTTTTACAGCGAGAGACTAAAAATGCTTATGCAATATTAATTCAGGATATACGGCAAATTGGCATTTGGAAGCGTTCAATTTTCTTCATAATTGTTCTCCATTCACTTGGCCGATTATCAGTAATTTCAGGGAATTAGAGATGCTCCTTTTAGACGTTTCTAGTGAACTCCTTAAATTTGACAAACAATAACAAACCTGCTACTTCGGCAGGAATTTTCCCTCTCACTGTCCTCACACTAATGCTAGATTGCTGTTTGGAAAAGCTAGACAAGCAAACTGCCACACAGTAAATCAGTAGGAAATTTTTTTCAGCCTCATGCTGCTGAGTGAATTTTGATCCAAGAGTTTTTTTGTGTTTGTTTTGTTCATGCAGAGACATTTATCCTCCAGTTTGGGTCCAGGGAAGTGTTTCTTTTTTTTTTTTTTTTTTTTTTTTTTTCTTGGTAGCAAGATCTGAAAAGTATTTTTTGTTAAAGAACTTAATACTATTTTTTTTGTAGATTAAGCTTGTATTTCTTTAGTCATCTCCAGGTGACTCCCACAAAAATGTAATTCAAAGTGTGTCATGTCCTTGTCTTCCCTGTTCCTTTACTGAAAAATGAAAAAGGAAATAAAATTCTTAAAACCCTTCAGGAATGGAGTTGTGAAGTGCCATTTACTAAAAAAGTGGCTTTCTGTCCTCTCTGGCTGTGTCACAGGACTTCCTAAAGCACAACGTGTGCGCGGGAATACAAGTTGCAAACCTTCACCCAGAAAGGGGTGTTGGGAGGGTCTGTTTGATGGGGTTGTCTGCAGCGCCGGGATTCAGTGACCCCGTGGCGTGTCTTATATACCTACCTCTAGGTAGCAGATGTGCTGAGCAGCAGCATCTGTCTCCTGGCGTTAGTCCCGATGCTGTCCCTGTCCCAACCAGGAGTAAAGAGTGTAGACATCTGTATGCATGTGGGCTTGAGTGGATTTGGCTCCTGTGCCTTTCAGTGTAGCTGCTTCCCAGCCCTGATGAGGTGCTGCTGCTGAAGAGGAGCGGCAAAGCTCTCGGAGATGTGTAACTGCTTTTCTCTCCAGCTCTGTGGAAGCAGCAAAAATGACTACACTTGATCAGTGTTTTTAGTCCAGTAGTCATATTTGAGATAACCCAACTGCTTCTGAGGGACATCTGAGCACCTTGGCTTCACACAGTTTAGATAATCTCAGAAATACACCTTTTTGTTTTATTTTAATCTGTCCTACGTTAGAATTGCCATAGTAATCACACAAAAAATACAATGATGGTTAGATTCCAAGAACCAATAAAAAAATGGGGGAGGTGAATGAGGGGTGCTTGCTGCTGAGCATGGAACGGGGAGCAGGCTGACCTGCCTTCCTGTCCAGCAGCGACATGTTTCTGAAGACCTGCATCCAAGAGTTGTTCCTCTGCAAGTGGCCTTTCTTCTTGCTGGCTTTTGCATGGTGAAGCAGAGCCCCTCTCTCAGAAACGCTGTGCCATGGAGAGGTAGAGACAACCCTCTGTTATCAAGATTCAGATTTGATTTCTGCATGTACTAGGTCTTGGCTTCCTCTTTTAAACTTTTGAGCAGCTTAAAATATGTATGCATTTGGCATACATATTGCGTGACCAATGAATAAGTTTTCTCTTCTAAATTTGAACTTTGAGTCTAAGAGAAAGGATGTTAAACATCCTTTGGAATTATTTTCCAAGGCCTTAAAAATACATAAATCCAAATCTCGTCTGAGACACAAAAGTGAACTGTGTCATGAATTAGGAACTTTACAAATAGTTTTACAAATTCTAGAGAAGAAACACTTAGTAATGAACTGAGAAAGCTATTCAGTTTCAGAAACATTTAAGACATATTTTTAGTGTTTATGTGAATGATACAGAAGATAATATTTCAGTTTCTCTACAGAGAAAATCACAAGTAAAATTAATGCACGTCTCTATGAATACAGATTTACTTTTGGCCTGGAGTGACTTTAAAAAACATCTGCATGAGGGTTTTCTGTTTTAAATAGCCTTTTTATTTGTAATGATGATTAAGTATCTTATGTATCATTTAATGTAGTAGATTTTTTGACATCTCGTATGAAATACTAAATACACTAGCTCTTATGTAGTTGTTGAAATACTTTGCCTTCAGAGATTACATCAACTAGGTAACTAAGCAATAATAAGCTATTTCTCTGGCCTCTTATTTTAGGTGAAATTCAAGATAGCTACTTTTATTAAACAGTAAAGCAGTTCTTAGTGAGAAGCGCCATGTGTAATGTAAAAATAGTGTAGTTTGGCAAAATATGCATGAACAGTTTTTTACAGAAACGTACAGATTTTAAACTAAGCCCTTCAAAAAATAGAGGTTGTTTCCTGCTAGAAGCACATGGACTGCTTGATGCACACTGCAGAGAAATTGCTGCTCCGTGAGAGCCTGTGGATGTTCTTCTACTTGCAGTCATTTGTACATCTTTTCTGTGTTTATTCTGTGAATGTCCAGATGCCACATACAAACCTCATAAGGATGCATGGATTGAAAAATCAATATGCTAGGGAGGTCTTAATACCAGAAAGCTTTCTAAATTCTAATTTAAGATAAAAATGATGATACTAAGACTTGTTCCCTAAAATCCATTGCTTTCACGTGGGTTAAAGAAATAACTCCATCGGTACAGGAGATGTCTCTGTTCTCCTGTGGCTGTCTTTTAGTGGTTATGCAAGATAAGTATCTTCCTTTTGAGGAATGGAAAATATCTGAATTGCATTTCACAGAGACTTTGTGAAGGACTTAAGTTAAAAAATATTGTTACAGTGATTTTTATTTTTGGTCATAGCAGGATCATCTTGCAGCTATTCAGTTACAGGCTGAGTAGGGGAAGCCTGCAGATGCTGAGGACTGGTCACCGTAGTGCTCTTAGAGTTGTCCTTTATGTCCTGATTGTGGCATCAAAGTGCAGCTTGGGTGCTCTCATCCAGAAAGAACAGCTACTCCGTTGCATCTCCATGTTGACAGTTGGACGGATAGTGACCCTTCCATGTTCCTGTTTTACTCCTGGATACATTTTCTCATTGGCTGAGGTTGTCACCCATGAGGTGCAGGGCTGTGTCTGGGTGCGAGGCACTCGGGGAGGTGAGTGCTCTGTCCATCAGCCCATGTGCAAGCAACCCCGGCCACGGCCTCACGTGCACCAGAGGAACTGTAGTTCCTTTGTTTCCCTGGTTTCTCTTCTGTCCCTCCTTGGTAGAGGTTTTGTCAACTTGTTACCTTTCTGCAGGGAGGCCTTGGACAGAGTGAGGTGTATGTGGTAGTAGCACAAGGCACTTAACTGGGTTCAGGTGCCGGAGGAGGCATTCAGTTGCCAGATCTGTTGTAACAGCGTTTTTCTTCTGCTCCATGGAAAATGCAATGTGTTTGGGGGGTTTTGCAGACTACTCTTGTCCAACTGACTACTTGCAAGGCATTTCTTGGATATTCTGTCCTGGGCTATTGATTTTCCTTTGAATCTGTTGGGATTCCTCATGTTCAAGCAGCAGCCTCCAATGATTCATGCTAATGGCAGAGGACGATAATCTTTTCAGTAGGGACAATAGTGATAGGACAAGGGGTAATGGTTTCAAGCTGAAACAGGGTAGGTTTAGATTAGATGTAAGGAGAAAATTCTTTACAATGAGGGTGTTGAAGCACTGGAACGGGTTGCCCAGAGAGGTGGTGGATACCCCATCCCTGGAAACATTCAAGACCAGGTTGGACGGGGCTGTGAGC
>KL261954.1:12307-58966 GCA_000699545.1 Podiceps cristatus | reverse complement strand
GCAGGAAAAAAAGAAATTACTGATTTCCAAAGCAGATTTCTCAGCATCTTCATTTTCTTCCTCATAATCACTCCTTCATTGTAATAAAAGAAGCTTTTTCATTAGTTATGCAAAACTCCAAGATGATTTATAACTTCTTGATCTTCCCAAGAATTCTTACTATGGAAGTCTAAAAACTACTAGAACTACTACTGTAGTGACAAATACCTAGAGGAGGTAGTAGGGGATCACCCATCACAGTGACAATCCATCACAAGAATAACATGTAGGCCTAAAAACTTACAGTGGCCACTGCAGCTAGTACACATCGTGGCAGTTTAGAATGGCCAGGTTTCTCAAAAGGAAGTTCCTTCTTTATCTACTTTGGAAATATAAGGCTATTCTCTCCATCAATAAATAAATTTTGGAAAGATATGCATAGCTTTTAATCACATACTGTAAAAGATTAGCTTTTTTGCACCAGTCATAGATCCGTTATCATTCCCATCATATTGAAAGCTTATCCCGCTGATGCCCTCCTCTTACCCTCCAGTGGTTCTTTGTGCGCTCAAGATTAACCCACTAACACAATGTTTCTCTGTATTAACCAGCGCGAGATATTTGGAGGAGTCTTTGTTGCCATGAAAGAAGGAAAGTTGCATTAAAGGAATTCAAATTGTGTTTGCTTGCAAGGAACGAGAACAAAATACGATGCCAGCACTTTGTGTAAGGTATGCCATGCAAAAACTAATTAAAGGGTTTGAAAAACGGTATTATGGATACACTCTTTTGAAACTTTACTTCATTTAAAATTGGCTACCAATGATGTGCTGAATGTCACCTTTTTCTAGTAAGAATGAACAACCTCTCTGATAATAATCTAAACCACTTCAAAAAGCATAACCATTTTTTAAAGTATTTAACAAACATGAACTCTGTGCTTGTCAAAGGAAAGCAACAACTATTTTCCAAATTAAATAGAGTAACAGATAGAACTGACACACAGACGATTTATCTAACTAAAGTTCACAAGATACATTTAGCCTATAGTAAAAGAAAGGGTGTCACTTTTTGTTACATGATTCCAAGGTGACTGCTTATATTTTGAACTGCTAGGCTAATTCTAGCCTGAGCACAAATCTGTCTTTTATTTCATAATTAATTCTCAGTGTCAAAACCAGTAGATGTCTTTTTTTGGTATCAACACACTCTGTCTGTTAATTATATCACCATAAAAATCAGGCTTGAAAACAGAATAATGTTGTGACAGTATGAAAGCACAGAAAAAAATTTCTGAAGGAAATACAGAATTCAGGCTCAAACAAGCAAATAAGTAAAGCGAGCTCCTAAACTCACTTGATAAAAGAATCAACTTCACAGAAACTTAGGTTTCTTTTAATACAATAACTGAAAAAAAGTACACTGAAAATGAAACTGGTTTAGTCATGCTGGTATCTTAACATGTACAACGAATGGTACTGTACTGTTTTACATATGCAAGGGTGATATTTTATATCATTACTCAGAATACTTGTATAGAGAATGTGGAACCTCTACCAACAGAGAGAAGCCTGCCGGGGTAGAATGGTGATAGGAGGAGGGAAAGGAAATTGCTGAAACATACAGCTAACATTAGTGCTGTCATCCCTCTTTAGAAGTCCCACTGTCTATGATAAGTGTTTAAATTAAAAGTTGAGGCTCCAAAATTCTTAAGAGTTAGACCCCATGAAACAACTTCCCCAGAACCAGCTCCTTCACTGCTGCTAGTCCCCACCTCCAATGCAATTACTAAAGCATGGTTGTGCACATTATACAAGAATCTGGACCTCACTGTGACAGAGAGCTCTAAACACCCATTCTCCTTGAACTTTTTCCTACGTAGAAATCCTTGGAGAAACTCTAAGTCTTCCTGTGTGTTCAGCAGATTGGTCCTGGGCTTTGCCTGATTGAAATGGGAAGTAATTTCAACAACACAGTCAGAATTCTCTCTAAACAGTGTTTCAGCTAATTTCTGTTGCAGCAAAAGCAAATGGAGGGGGTCCTCCTTCAGCTACTACTCAAGGCACCTGTTGGGTTTACACTAAGCTAGTATGCACTAAGCACTCTAGAGGACATTTACCTCCACAACCTGAAAAACTGAGAGGCAGCTGAGGTTGAGAGGCAGTTGTTTGAGAACAAAAACTAAACCACCTGCTCCTCTTCCTATTTCCAAAACCTTTTAATAACACTCCAAAACTGTGACCAGCAGTGATACTGATGCCCCCGTCTTCCTCTTTGCTTGCTATTCTCATCTTAGGCAGATGTTCAGGTTTCAGGCTCAAAGATTACAGGATTATTTGAATTCCACCATTGATATCACAAACATCTAATTCCAGCCTTCCATCATTTTTCATGCCCCACCTTTCCCCCCCTCCATTTTTCCCTGTTTTCTTTCATGCCTTCACCTTTTCCCTTGTTATGGAGACTGGTTTCTACAATATGGTTTGGTTTTTTGGTTTTGTTTTGTGGGGTTTTTTTGTTTGGTTTTTTTTTTTCTTTTTTTGTTTTAAACTCTCTTAGCATTAGCAGTTCTTTGACTTCTTCCTCTCTCTTGTGCACAGAACATTTTTCATGAACTCATCTGTACAGCTTTCACCCCTCCTCCAGTTAATTCCCGTTGGAAGACCCTCATCTGCCATGCTGTCTATGGGAAATCCAGCTGATTTATACTGACAAGTTAATTAAAAAAAAAATCAGCTTATTCTTATTTACCAGCCAACAGTCAAATACCCTGCCATACTATTTCCCTCAATCTCCTTTGCATGTATGTTTTTATCTCCTTGTGGCAGGGACAGGTTTTCACTTTTGGAAAGTACCTATTACTTCGCAAGAACAACAAAAACCAAGTATGTGACACTCAAGTCCACCAGCAACAAAAATCCCAAGTTGTAAACATGTTAGAAGTGACTGATGAAGTCCTCCAATTAAAAGATTAGAACTTAAATCTGCCAATGGTTTTGCTTGCTTTCTTCCAATATTTATCTTTTCTAGACTAGGCTAGGTCCACCCTTGCTCTAGAATTTTAAATTTTTTTAGCAGAAATGCTTAAGTTAACACCATACTGCAGTGGGAGAGGGGAAATGGTGTTACTAATCCATCCTTTCCTATATTCCTCTTAGATTGCTTGGCACCTTCCACCAGCTATGACATTTACTAGATTTAGTGAGCTGATTCAACTCACTCAAATGCTGAGCAGTGGGGAAGGTGCAAGCAAGTGGACAAATTCAAGCTGAATAATTTCAGTGAAATACTGAAGTATTCCACTAGGCAGAAAAGAGCAGGATCAACTGAGAATGTGCATCCTCTTACCCTCTCCTCTTTTAGGGACTGAAAGCTGTTAAGCCCGTTCAGCTGTCCCATTGAACTTTTCCTTAAGATACTGAATAAATTGTTAACCTTCAGCGTGTTGGTAGGGGAAGATTATGATTGAAGATTGTTTCAAGTTCCTTACTGAAAGAAAGGCCATACTGATGACTTAACCTATTCTACCTGGAACAAGTAAGATGGAAATGAAATCCAAAAGCCAACAAGCTCAACCACAAGAAAGTCTAATATATATTAGGAAAAAACCCAAGAAAACATTTCCCTAAAGAATGACATTAGCAAATAAGTTCAGTTAAATCATCATAGTGAAAGTTTTCAGGTTTTTTTTTTTTTACACTATTAAGTCAAAAAGCCTTTTAACTAATTTAATTTGAAAAATATTTCATAACTTTTTAAAGGATCTCATGCCTACTAAAAATATTTCATAGAATAGAAAGGCTAACCTTTAAAAATATTTATGCATTTCTTGACTTGCTTGTAATGGGCAAATACACATATATGTATTAAAAATGGTTTTGGTCACATTCTTGGCCCCCTAGTTACATAATCTTGTCCATGACAACTGTCCGGATACAATTAATTTAACAAGAGAGCCGAATGTATATTAAAAAGAAAAGGTAATTAGAGAGCTATGATGTGGTACTTTCCAATATAATAGGATCATAGGATGGCGGCATTGGCTGGAATCAATTAGTAATTCAGGTGGGAAGAGACATGAGGAGGTCTCCAGTTCAATGCCCCGTTCCTCAGATCTGAGGCTAAACCAGGTTACTCAAGGCTTTATTCAGCTGGGCCTTGAAAACTGCCAAAGATGGAGAATGCACACCCTTCTGGGCGACCACTTCCATTGCTCAGCTGTCCTCATGGTGAAGTGAAATCATAGAACCCTAGAATGGTTTGGTTTGGAAGGGACCTTAAAGACCATCTAGTGCCACCCCCCCTGCCACGGGCAGGGACACCTCCCACTAGCCCAGGCTGCTCAGAGCCCCATCCAGCCTGGCCCTGAACACTGCCACGGAGGGGGCATCCACAGCTTCCCTGGGCAGCCTGTTCCAGGCCTCACCACCCTCAGAGTGAAGAATTTCTTCCTTATACCTAATCTAAATGTACCCTCTCTCTGTTTAAAGCCATTACCCCTTGTCCTATCATGTCCAAAGACATTACCTCAAATCTTAATTCTCAGCCAGTTAGATAATGGCAATGTATTTCAGTCTTCCAGACAAAACTATTAATGAGGGGAAAAATACAAGACTGAAACAAGACTGGTATGATGATGGTGAAAGATAGTAAAACATTTTTAAATTAAACTGTAACATGGTCACATCCAGGTGTTGTGGTTTTGTTTTGGTTTTTTTGTTTGTTTTGGTTTTTCTTTAGAAAAGACTGTTTTGAGTTTCAGGTTAATAACAACAGTAGTTTCAAGGTACTTTTGCTTATCATTAGCTGCCATATCCATATGTCAGCCTGATTAATAGGTAGATTGTCATCTATTATTAATGCAGTAAAACAGTAACATTAAAGGATACATGCAAGTTTAAGAAAAATGAAGTATTTCAACTAGTAAACTTCAAGTTGTTCTTCAAACATGTGAACTGAGTTCAGCTACTCCCTCCAAACCAGTAGATAATATACTCACTGTACACAAAATGATGCACATAATATTGTACAGTGTTTGTACATGTCCACACTGGAAAGGCAGCATGCTTCCTTGAGGCAGCCACGGCCTATTACAGTTGAACTCACACTGCTTACAAGAACTACCTTGCTGGGCCAATGGATATGATTATCTTTTATTGTGTAGACAAAAAAATTTTGAAGTTCCACTTGTTTATACATTAAATATTAAATTTAGCATAACATATTATCATTCTTGCAAGTTTAGATATTTAGGCAGTCTATGTTTCCAAAACTACAGATTAACATCCTAAAATAGTGTTTCTTGCTTCAGTTACAGAACAGGGGAAACTTAAAACATTAGCTAACTGTAGATTACTATTTTGATGCTTTCTGGGCTTCTTTTTCCAGAAGAAGCAAATCAACATAATCAGGATTTCAATAAACAGAATGCATTTTTACTTACTGTGAAGCAGGTGTTTTTTTGGTTGGTGTTTTTTTGTTTGTTTTTGTGGTTTTTTTGGTTTTTTTTTTTTTTTTGTTTTTGTTTTGTTTTGGTTTTTTTTAAGACTAAAAGAATGTTTCCATAAGACATTTCAGATATTTGGTCAGATTCTCAGAAAGCATAACAATTTTGGGACCAACTGGTACTTTAAAGAAGAAATCAAAAGACATATATAGCTTGGCACCAAAAAAAAAAAATATCTAACATTGAAGATAACTTCCCTGCCAAACAACAAGTGCTCTCTTTTGGGGGTAACTTCTCATTCCTGCCCCTTTCTGCTTTCAGAAACACTAAGAGGACAAGCTAATACATTAGACAGAGAAGCATTAAAGGCTGACCTCACTATAACTGGTCAACAACTTCATGAAGTGAAGGTTGTGGACAGAGAATAAAAAGAGGGAGCTTTGATAAGGCAGTCAGCCTGGTTGTAGACTCTGGCTAGTTAACATTCCTTGCTGATTTAACAGTGGTAATTCCCAAGACAGGCATTGCTTCTGATGTAGGACTACCAAAGCACTTGAATTTAAATGTTTCCCTGTAAAATTTAAGCACTTGGTCAAGTGCATAAATCTCTATCAAGAGGCTGCATGCACCCTTTCAATATTGAGTACTACTCAGTTAGCCAAAAGACTAAGTGAGATTAAGTCTCTGCCAAAACTGGTTCTTAACCACTCAATTAAACCTGACATACTTTAAGAGACAAAAGGTGTTTAATCAGTTGTTACGGGTTTTTCTGACAGCTTGAGCATATGCAGTCTACTCTGTTCTCACTCAAGTCAATACCAAAAACTTCTGCACTGTTGCTTTAAGTCCACGAAAGGCAATAAAGGCATACTTCCCATTTCCAGATTAGATACACACTGGTGCCAAAAATAAATGTGAAGCTTCAGATAAAAAAGACAAAGTAAATTGTATGGGGATGAGAAAGACTATCGTTAGCCTGTCAAACCTAGATAGGTTTCTAAACAGCTTCATAGAGCCTTAATAATTTTAACTTAAATGATCAAAAAACTAGAAGTAAAATCCCACCAGGAAAGTCTGTCCTAAATGACTCACTACTGCTAAAAGGGGCTGTCCCACATCCCCCTTTCCATCCTGCTCTCAGCTTCACATTCCTGTCACAGTTGATGTTTCTGACCTTCTCCAGATCACTTCCAGTTCATTAAAAAGACCAGAAAGCTAACCTCAAAATAAAAGTCTGGGGTTTTTTCCCCCCATTTTGGTGAATTGAGGCAGCTCAGAAACAGGTCTTTTAATTCAGAGCTGTGGCAAGATGTAGGGGAGGAACCACATGGACTGGAGCAGGTAAGAGATGGGGTTAAGAGCAAGGAAAGCAAAAAAACCAAGGAAGCAAGCCTTTTGCTTCCACTGGCAGGAAACCACTGGATCAACTCAGCCACCCCAGACACCTTACATTTCAAATCTTCAGACATGTTTTCCTTAAATATTAGAAACCCAAAATATCCATTTCAATTCTCATTAACTGAAAGACTGAAATAACGTTAAAAATCTCAGACAAGCAATATTTTGTTTTCTTCAAGCTCCCAACATAATTCAGTCATGCATCACACCTGGGAAGAGGTTACTGAATTTATATGTGACCAGCTACAATCCAGTAAGCAATTCACATGCAGAACTGCCTCCCTTTGCATCAAACGAACTGCGTTATAATGGAATCAGTGTGATACTTGAGAGAATTGCTTACAATTGCACATACATGAGAAAAAGATAGCTAAGTCTAAATTAAGATGTTGGCTATGAAGTTTCCAATAGGACCTTGACATGACTGTTGACCTACTCATGACATGATCAGACCAGTAAGGATTTGGAATTCTATTAGTATTACCAGAGGAAAAAAGTCAAGGAGTCATCAGGAAAGCAAATCTATATCTGCTACTCCATCAGCCAATTACTGTTGTTAAAGTGGAATTAGATGAGTATTGACAATGCGAAGGGGATAAGGATTAAGCAGATGACAGAGTATACAGCAAGCATTGCTGTTCTGTGTGGTGTTTTTTTTTCTTCCTACAGAAAGCCTGAAAAAACCTCCGATGGGAAAGGAATATACTATACAGAATACAGTATTATAACTCTGAATGTGTCCTGAAGTAGCAGTTATATACATTAGCCTTCCAGCCAATCACAAAATCAGGCCAAAACCTAAATACAGTATTGGAGTCCACTAAGACAGGAGTATGATGTGGCATTAACTCGACAACTCACTTCAGCCTCAATTATCTGAATGCCACTAAGTAATGTAATTAAAGTGTTAGGGTTTTTTCTTAGTTCTTGAGAGCTATTTTAATGTAATAAATGAAACCATTAAAACTTCTGTTAAATGTAGGAGTCCTCACAAAATCACCAGACTTTTGACATTTAAGTAGTTAATTTCATAGTCTATTTGTAAATCTTTTTAAATACTACAGGTAATGTGAGAAAGAGCAGACCTGGAATTTTTACTGATTATTTATTTTGAGTAATCTAGCTATCAGGCTGCAACCTGGCTTTATCACCAGCTACACTCATCACTAATTTCTTTTTAAACATAGACTCAACATGTAAAGAGTTTATTTCCACATGGAACAAAAATATACAAAAACTTAGCAAACAATTTCCTCCTATGGCCTAGACTCATAGGCATACAACTTCCTCAGTTTAAGTGAAGGGTCTTAAGTCATTCAGTGTAAATGAAGCTAATAATGAAGTTGTGATGAAGAAATATAAATTTTAGTTATTTATATTTCTCACTGAGGATGCTAATAGTACTGACAAATATGGCAAATCCGTTGGACAGGCTGTGTCAAATTCTCTTTTGAATCATACACTTATTTTTAAATAATAAAAACCAATTGTTTCTAGCAAAAATATTACATTCCTGCAGCTGTAACATGTTTTTCTTTTTTTCTCCAAGACCAGTGGTACTGAACCATGAACTCTGTCTTTATGCAAATCAAAGGAAGAAACTTATATTCAAACAACTTAATAGCATTCTATTATTTGGTCCAAATAAACATCAAGGATGGTAGGTGGCATAATACAATGTCAGAGGAAATTAGAAGGAATGAAATTTCTAGATTTCCAGAAATTAAAATAGCAAGTGAGATATAAAAAAAGATAGTATGAAGATGCATGCACAATAATTATTTCATTTTATTTAATACTTATTAGTGCAAATAGACAAATATACTTCATGTACAGTCCAAATTCAAAGAAATAGTATACTATATTTTCTGTTGCATACTTCACTTGACTAAATGAGAAGAGACCCAGTTCTTATTCTGGGCTACTAGAATGCACGTCTGCTTCCTCCTTGACCCATCATTCTTGGAACAAAAGGGACCTGCTCTTCTTGAAAATTTCCCAAGAATTTTCTTGGCATTATCTTTTATCAGCACCTTAGGGAAATTTAACCTTAGACACTATTAAAATAGGAAACCACAACATTCCTAGAATATTCAGACAAAAGTTAAAGAAAGTCTTAGAGGTCACTACAATCATAGATCTAGCCACATAAAGAAAAAAAATCAGTATGGCTTCTATTGGTAAAAAAGTTTCAGGTATAATGAACTGGAATATAAACAACATTGTCCAAAATAATGAAGGGTATTAAAGGATACTAGTTACTAAACATAACTGAACTTGCCACCAGATCAATAAAATCAGTGTTTGAAGTTTCTATTCTGCGGGTCTCTGGCCGTTCATCATGAATTCTGGATAGAGGAAACAGGAAACAAAACAGGCAACTCTACCTGCTTTCTTACGGATTTACACCTGACATTTAACTGACTTTGAGGTCTAATGAAGGCACAAACACCGATCAAATGTTGAAGCATTTATAAGGTTACTCCCACATGGGTTTCTCTCATGCTAATAACTGAGTTTATGCCACAAGCCTTCCCTCAAGGGAGTTAATAAATTTAGGTTTGTCATCTCAGCCTGGCTACTTCTTTTCAAGAAACTTAAGGTATTTAAATATTTACATCTGAATGACTGTAAAATTTAAGTGGATTGACAAATTAACCAGAAATTTCTTAAGATATTGGAATGAGGTAAGAAGGAAGAAAAAGGAAAACTAATGATAGCTCACATCACCTCACTTCCACAGAAAACAGAGTTAAAAAAAGGCAAGAAAAGAATTTGGCTTTCCACTAGAGAATGACAGTGGACAACAAACTGCTCTCCCCAACAAACCAGATTTATTATACCGGAAAGAACAGAGGTACCAATACCATAGAATATACTTTCACAAAAGAGGTTATACAATTGTAGTTACGCATTTCAATTCATTATCATAAAGAAGTCTAAGATAAGATACCCAGAAGTTCAAATTAATGTGATTTAGAGAGACAAAGAAAGCTATTGATTTTTTTTTCTAAGTTATATTGCCTCTATAGATATGAAGCAGCTCTGGTATAAATAATTGCATGTGTAAAGAGCATATGCCAGACCTCACAGCATGATCAGATGTTCCACTGCTACAAGTCTCTGACAGTCACTAACAACTTACCCCTGAACATAGAAACTCCATACTCAAATTCCAGAATTTTCTCTACAACTCTGCTGACGAACATCAGACTTTCAACACCCATGAAAATGTTTCTATTCTTTTTCTTTTCTTCTTTCTTGTAATATACTATTTCCGTTAAAGTAGCTATCACAGCTGTTCTTTCAACTTGCTACAAGTATTCAGATTAAAAATCTACAACTCTGCTGACGAACATCAGACTTTCAACACCCATGAAAATGTTTCTATTCTTTTTCTTTTCTTTCTTGTAATATACTATTTCCGTTAAAATAAAGTAGCTGCTATCGCAGCTGTTCTTTCAACTTGCTACAAGTATTCGGATTAAAAATTATTAAGATTTTAAAGCAAATATCTATTTTAATTAACATACCAACAGATACACACTAACCAGACACATTAAGAGAGAATTTTGAGCTTTTGAGAGTGAAAATGACTGACAGTTTCTTTTTCAGCAGGGAAAAAAACCCAACCTGCATCCATCACTACCAAAGAGAATCTCTTAGTGACTTTACAGAGTTTAAGCAACTGGAATGACAGTATTTAAAACCTAGAAGCATCACCATGGTTTTTAGGGAACGGGTCACTCCCCAGGTGGAGCCACCTGGCACCTGGAAAGATTTGTATGAACTTACTAAGTGTGATGTAAGTCTACATTTACAGACAAAGAAAGGCTCAAACCCACAATATTTTTTTGAACTGCACCAGACTGATGTTCCACTAGCAAGGGTTATGCCTATTTTTACATCTCAGCTGCTCTTCAGACCAGCAATCACCAGAATAGGCTGAGCAGATATAAATAGAGATATGGACAAAGACGTTTTAACTGAGTAAGTTAAGAGTATTCCCCTGGAGCCCATCAACTACTACACAGTTGTTCATTCACACTTAGGACAGATAAAGTAGTTTAACCTTCAAGTGCAAAAGAACAGAAAAGACAGAAGCAGTAAGAATATTTGTATTGGTAACTCTTGTACATATATTCTAAAGCCAAGTGACTATTGCACAAACAGCTGGCTGATGACAAGGAGTGGACAAAACTGATAATTATATTGCTATCTCAAAGAAAGGGATAGAACACTCACATTTTCCTCAAGAGCACTTAGAGTAAAAGCAGTCATTTTGAGAATTTATTACTATTACACTACCATTAATCTTAAGAGCTCTGAAGTCCATTTTAAGACTTTTTAGGTATTAAAACAACCAACCCAACCTTAGGCAGAATTTTCATAATTAAGCACTTGTTTGGAGTTCAAAACTCAGAAAGGAAACTTAACAAAGGTCACATTTGAATGACTGCAACTCTGTATGCAACTGGCTGTCTATTTTCTGTTAGGAGACATTACAAATACCTGTAAGAGTGTTTGAGAATAAGGGGCAAAAGAGCAAGAACACACAAGTAACATGCAGAAATATAAACTTAAACCTATCCACTAAAAGCAACCTGCCTTGCCAGATCTTTTTTAACTTATTGGAAAAGTTGCTCTACTTAAAATTGATAGAGAGATGTATAAATCAATACATTTGGAACAAGTGACATTTTAACTTAAAAATCTTCATACTGCAACAGCAGATCTATGCACTGAGCACATACAAAGAGGGTTTTGCTTGTTGGGTATTTTTGACAAGGTAACAAGATGGCATGTAAAGATCAGATGCAAGTAACATAGTAAAAAGGACACTTTTTGAAAAATATACTAGCTAAAAATAGGAACATGTTGAAGTGAACTCTTACTATTGGCTTGAATTTACCTAATGAAGTCAAGGAAAGGACAGTATGGAAAAATTTGCAAAACAGACAAACTCAGAGTTTTGATATCTGCTCCACCTACTTGCTACTGTTATAAAGTTCAGACCGAGGCAGTTTTCAGTAAAATGGGTGACAGAAGGAGAAAAGAGAAGAAAAAAGCAGCTCTAAAAGTCTCAAGTGCAAGTAAAGACTCCTCATTTCTTTCTTATGGTATAATACTGCCCCCACATATTCTCCCCATGCCACTTCAAAACTACCTTGCTAGCTTTCCTACTAGCATAGTCTCTTTTCCTACTTCCATAGTCTCTTAGATGTACTAAGTTTAATAAACTTTCAGTAAAAATGTAAAAATCTAAAATCCATTACTTCAATTTCACATTTTAATGTGGACTGAAGTATGCCATACAGAGAAAAAAACCAAATGCTTTCTTAAAAAATTGATCCCCCCCCATAATATGGTAAAATTAGAGTCTCTTTTTAAGTCAGCAAAATATACTCCTAGCAAATTTGAAAATAAAAGCTTGGTAGGAAATCATTAATAAAAAGAGATGAGGGAGGAATCTATTAACTACGTATCGAAAGAGTAATTATTTGAGGAGAGGAACAGGCAAGCCAGGACACTCTTAAAAGAATCTCAAGTTAAAGAAGTGTTAATTAATATATTCCATAATAGCTATTTGTGATTATCATTTTGTGTTATCACTGAAGAGTAATTGTGATAAAGGAAGATAAACCATTCTTGAAGAAAAAATCTATACAGATTATTTTAGCAAAGAAATTATTAGTCTTAAATTTATAAAGTTATAATTGCTTATTTTAGAAACAATGATGTCACCTTCATTACATACCACTTGTATAAACTAAAATTTTTCTTGGCAGCGCTACTACTCTTCTTTGTGTTTGCCCTATTTGCTATACCCAGGATATAATCAAAGTTTCTGCTATTTCCGCAAATGAATTCATCAAGTTCGTAGTAATTTGAAATTGGACTACACCTTTGATCATAACAAATTAGTGCTAATAAGGCCAACTGTTCATTCATCATGATGCTATTCTAAATTAGTGATGAATGCAAAAAGACCGATTATTATTTTACTTTTAAGTACAGTAAGAGAACATTAGATCCAAGAGCCAACACTAAATCATTCAAAATGGATTTCAGCAATTGAGACCTTAAAGAGTGAGCAAACGTACCTCTTCTCTCTTCCTCTCCATTTCCTGTAAACACTGACAAGTAATATGTTCATTTCTAATAGCTAACCCCTATCTGAAGCTAAAAGCTAAACAAAACCTCATAAACAGCTCCTGGGAAATGGTTGTAGATAATAAAATAAAAAGGTGTTTTTAAGAATCACCTCTAAACTCCCCTGGAATGTGCAAACACCAAAATATGCTGTTACAGTTATCAAGTCACAGGATTTCAGATTGCTGTAACTGCCCAGCAAGCTGACTTGGTATCCTTTAACATGACAGTGAGAAGTGTATTTAATATATCATGATTGCTCTTTAAAAAGATTTCTTATATGACAGTTTAGGCTGAATAGAAGATTAAATAATTAAGAGAGCACATTTATCATATTCTAGCTATTAAAAGTGAAAAATGCAAAATATCAAAAGTATGTTCAAAGCAACTACGCCGTCTTCGTGATTAGATGGGTTCTATCTTCAAACCCAGCTTTCCCTCTCAGCCTACACACTCATCTTGTAACAAAGTTGTTGCTTTACTTCCTGTTGCGGAAAAACATCTGACCTCTCCTGGTAAGCTGCCAAGGATTTTTATCAAAGTCTTAAGAATTTTCCACTTGGAATGGCAGAGAGTTGCTGGTTACAATACTCCATCCCTTGCAATCCATGTCCACTCCTTCTGCTGGGATGACTGTCTTGAATTGGTCTCTGGAAGCTCAGCTCATAATGCTCCTACGCAGCTACGGCACGGTGGGTGCAGACTGATGCATTGCCAGGCAAGGTCTGTTGTTGCTTTTCAGTCTCTGCTGTTCCCACCCTTTAATAGCAACATGTACTCAGCTTTGCATTAGGTTTGCTGTGATAAGTAGACTTATTGAAATTACTACCAAAACCACCATAAACAATACTGGTAAGGAAAGAAATGATGACTGTAGTGAATACTGACAAAAAGACCCAAAGAGAAAATGTCATGAAACATTTGTGGGAAATGGCCCAGGAACCAACAAGTATGACAATACAGTGAGTGGCCTTCCCTCTGCTTCCTCTTCCACACCGGCCCAAGGCAGGACCGAGGCAAAACAGAAGGGAGTTTCTGGTTTATTTTTTGTCTTAAACAAGACAAAGCAACACATTTTCAGCTCATATTTGGACAACACAGAACTCTTAACATTCTTACCAATTATACGAAGCTTAATGGTCTGGGGTCATATAATGTGTGTCTCCTTGCAATGGCAGCGTGATAGGAAGCAGCATGACGGAGGCTGCAGCCAGCGAGCTGGTACTTCACACAATGCCTCTCTGAACACTTGCCTCTGCTGAGTCCTAAGGAGCACGACACAGATTTTTCTGTGGGTTCTGAATTCATACATCTAAGCCAGGTAGAAAGAGGCCTAACTGGCAAAGTCAGAATGCCAGGGATGGGAAGAAAGCACAGCCCCTCGCTGGAAACACAGGAGATACTGATGCCACAGCACAAAGAATCAGACTCTTAGAAATGAAAGCCTCAAGCACTAAGATTTGATAAGGCTGTTCTTCATTGTTTTACAATATAAATATTTCATTATTTTAAATGTTTTTAGTAAATTTAAATAAAAATTATTTAATAAAATACTTAAGCACAGAGAAACACTTTGCATTTATTTTTGGCAACAGACTATCATCTGAATAACACATCAACAATAATATTTTCTTTTACCATAGTCCCATTTTAAAATTCCTTTGTTTAATAAATATGCATCTTTCTGGTATGTGCTCTACATCAAAGAGCTTCCCTTGCTCTTCTTAAAGCCCATGCACTATAAACCCTATTCTGCGTCACCGATTTTAAATTTCGTCTATAAAAGTCATTTTACATATACTACAAATAACAATACATGTCCCAGTTTGAATATTAAAGCTGTAATTCAATTTCAAGGTTCTTCTGACACTATTTCAGTATCACACTTTTTCCAAGATGTCACTTGAATCCTTTTCAGTAAATTCACAAAATAATAGCTTAAAAGCAGATATATTGCATCAAGAACTTCACTAGCACTTATTGCTATCCACTCAAATAAGACCGATAAGTTGGTCCCATAGTATAACAGAAATTAACAAAAAAAAAAGTTCCACGATTCTATGTTCATAATCCATACCCTACACACATTCTTTACAACTTGCTATGTATTTTCTTCTTGCATTCCTATCAAATGGAAGACAGGGTATTATTAGCTATTAGAGAGATATGAGAAGCCACAGATTTTCCTCTGTAAAGCATGAGATTGTATTGATAAGGTCATTGCTGGAAAATTACATAACATACAATCACATGAGGTATAGTGAGCATATTTGCTAAAACGATAGTTTTCTACACTGAAGAGAAATTACAGCTTTTTCAAAACCTAGCCACTGTACGTGGAAATTTATTTACCTTCTCCTTGTTAGGAAGCAAACTGGTACCACAGAAGTAATTTACGTTGCTTTCTTAAAGTACTATCAGTATTAGTAAACTTGGTAAAATACATATAGATGTTATCCACGCACACAAGAGGTTTTGTACTACTTATGTACTCAGTTTTCAGTTCTAATTTTACCTTCTCCAAGGCATTTTATTGAAGTAAATAGTTTGTGTAAGCAACCTTAGTAATATACAAATGAAAAAGTAACAATTTTGAACATAACTCCTTCCCTCCCTCTCCATTTTCTCAAGTTTCTCTTTGTAGTGCTGTAAGCATATACAAAACCAAATCAAGCTATCTACCCTGTATTGGGCACAGCTGGCAGAGTTTTGGCAGCTGGAGGGGGGGCTGCAGGGGTGACCTGTATAGGAGGAAGTCAAGGACTGCTTTGTGCCAGTCCTAGTTGGTACCAGTTGGCGCTGTGATGGACAACCGGACCCACCATGCACCAAAATGGAACCAGAGAAGTCCCTGGTACCTCTGGAAGAGAATATTTAGGAATGGGACTGTCGTGGTTTAACCCCAGATGGTAAGCAAATACCACACAGCTGCTCGCTCACTCCCCCCGCCCCTCTAGGGGGGTGGGAAGGAGAATTTGACAGACAGGAAAACTTGCAGGTTGAGATAATTGCAGCCCAAGCAGCAGCCAGGGAGCAGGGATATTCCCCCGCAGCCATCCCAGAGCAGCAAGTTCCAGAGACAGTGCGAGGGAACAAACAGCTGAACGAATGAAGAAAAAGGTCCGAACAACTGGAAAAGAAGGGAACAAGAAGGGAAGTGGCCCACAGGCCAGCCCTCACTTATACCGGGCATCACATCTATGGTACAGAATACTCTCTTTGGCCAGTTTGGATCAACTATTCTGGCAATACCCCTCCCAAGTTTTTGCACCTCCCCATTAGCAAAACCTGGGTAACTGCAAAGTGTCCTTGATCATTCAGCAGCCACCATCATCAGTGTACTATCACCATTCTTCACACACTAAATCCAAAACCCAGTAGCTGCTGGAGACAAAACTAGCTCCATCCCAGCCTAAACCAGGACAGGGAGGTAAGTACCAGAAGCAGACACACACTAGTGGATACACAAGGGAGATGCCAGAGGAGACTCCAAGAACCGATACTGGGACAGGATCGATGCATGAACAGACACAAGTGAGAAACAAGGCAGACTGGCAGGGCAGACCGTACAGCAGGAGAACTTCTGAAACAAAGGAGCCACCCAAGGAAGGGCTGGAGACAAAACCGAGGAGGAGGTATAACCCCAAAGGGACTGCAGCTGGTGGGACAACCTGTGCCAGAGTAATTTGGTAAGAAACAAGGAGCAGCAAAAGAAAAGGAACAGCAACACTCTGACTTCTACAATCCCACCAACGGGAGAGACCGTAGTGTGCAGTGAGGGGACTGGAGACCAAAGAGTGGAGAGGGGAGGTATCTGGAGGGAAGGCGAGGAGGGCTTGTCTGAAAGTTTGAGTGTGTTTATTTTTCAACATCAGAATCAGTAAATGAAAGGTTGTTAAATGTCAATAAATTAAAACAATTGGCATTCCCTGACTTGAAGATGTGTTTTGGTCCATGACACACTCCTAAGCAGGAAAGCTGTCGGCCTTAAAAACAGATAGGTAAATTTATCCTGGGACTGTAGTACTTAATAAATATACACATATACTTAATGTTATAGCCTTTATGCTAACCCAGAGCTTTACTCCCATAACGACAGTTCACTATTGTTTATTCTGTAAAAGTCATTGTTCTACTCATGCCTTCACAAAATATTTTTTTAGGTTGGTTTTCTGAGAAAAAGGAGACCTGCATAATTATCTGCAACATTTGACCTCCCGCCATTCCCTCACTAGCTTTTAAGCCCATTAGCAAATTTCAGCCTGCTCTAAAAGGAGAGATGCCTTAAACATAAGTTTGCATTTGTAACACTGAACAGGCAGAGTCCCCCAAATCAGTGCCCTCACTCCAGGGAGGAATGAGCACACACTCAGCCAGCTCACACGGGGAGCCTGGAACAATTCACATCATACACCACCCCTTTTCAAACTGGCAGTTAGGAGTTACGAGGATTGTATGCATGTATGCAGGTGTAAAGAGACATGAAAAGGGAACTGTGGATATCACTGGGAACAAAGGAAAGACTGAAGTCAGAAAAAAAGGGAAGGGGGAAGCTAAGGCTATTGTGGCTAAGGGATTTTTGTAAAGCGATAGTAGAAAAGTCCTTAAGAAACTCGAGTTCTTTGGACGGTCAAGAAGAATGTTATTTGCTAACCACATTTTATAGATCAGCAACATTGCTAACAACCATTCTGTTAAACCTTCAACCTGTTGAAAAGTGGATGTTCAGAGTCTGCTATGTGAAATCTAACACAGCAAACACATACACTTCAGTTTCTCAAGGTCCTAGAAGCAGCACCCACTTTTCCAGCCCACAAAACTAAGTCAGTGCTTCCCAATGTAATCAAAAATAGACATGGAATTCAGACACATCCACAGCCAGGAGAGCAGACCAATTGATAAATACCTGGCCCTCACTTGGGAAGAGAAAGACACGCAAAGATCACAACCAAAGGGCAGGTATAATTCATAGTTCTTAGGTCAATCTGCTTCACTTGGAAAAGGTGAAACAAATTAAAACAAAGCACACAGCAAAACATTGGGACAACCTCAGCGAGATTCTCCACATCCTCAATCTTCCACAACCTACGATCCAGCTGCATAGGGCAAGCACTCATGGTAACACCTGCCAAAAAACCCCTACCAATCTAACCTCATTTGTTTGACAGCTTTAAAATCAGACACTGCTGCACAGTATGTGAGATCCTGCCAAACTCTCAGTAGGTACTTGACCAGTTGTAGTCTGCACAGAGAGAATTAACGAGGATCCCGTTTGCAAGAGAAGGCTTAAAGTGCTTGGGATTTGCCAGCCTTCCCCAAATTGTTCTTTAGAGACAAGTTCTTAAGTACATGTATAGGTGCTGCTGCTCGAACAACAATAAGCAATACTTTTTTTGTCAGGCCACACAGCATCTAGATGATACTAAACAACATTGGACATGCAGATCAAAAAGACTGATCTATAGAAAGCACACAGGCTCGTAAACTTCAAGAACAATGATGTACAAACCTAGACAAAGCCCACCAGCTTCCTCAGAATGCTCAGAGTCAGCCGATGTGTGTTAAGGAAAGCACACAAAGCTTTAAAAAGTCTGCTCGGAGAGAATTTGTGCCAGGCATTTTGCCAAAGGAGAGATCGTTAATGGTTTCAATGATCTCCCCTTAGAGAGGGGGTTGCCAAGACAAATCCTCTTAGTTATACTAGAAAGGTTAAGTGAGGTCAAAATGTCCCACCTCTCCCCAGCTGTGGGCACTTCACCAGTCTGATAATTTTTATAAAGAAATAAATTAATGCTTTAGGTGTTTACATTTAATTAGTCTGATGCCAGCAGAGTTTCGAATAACCAGTATTATACTTGGGTTTGTGTCCGCTTTGATTAGCTCTCTTAACAGCCGACCAGCTCTGTCACCCTACTGGAATAATCTATTTTGCGCAAGTCAAGGCCATTTGAGACCTCTGGGCTATGTGTACGCTGACAGCACGGCTGGCCACTTTCAGCTCCTCCAGCAAGACAGTAAAATAAAGGGGACACCAGATGTACCTGATTCTCCAGGCAGTTTTCTGTCTCCCTTTAGGTTAAGGTAGACAAGAAAGCCTGTTTATTTTCTTCTGAAGGCATAAGAACTACTTGTGCTTGGTAACACACTTTGAAAGCTACAGACAGCAGAGTGGACAATACCTCAAGGATATTATTTACCTTCCAAAGCAAAGTGTCTAAACATTCACCTGTTCTCTAAATATTTCTAGGCACAGGTGGCAAGAATTAAATCTCCTTTCAAGAATAATAATTCTACAGCTGATCTTAATGGCAACAAAGGCATAAACTGAAAATTGAATGGCATCATTATAACCTTTAGTATCCTATCAAAATAGCTTCAATAAGTAGTGAGAACTATTGATTCAAGCACATTCTTCACAGTGCAATATTCCTATTTAAATTATTTTGAAATTAAGCTTCTTTGTCTTACTAATTTAATGGATGGACCGTAGAAGATACATATACAAAAGAAATTCAGAATTTTGGAACATAAGACCACCACATTAACTGAAAGGTCATCTTCTCTCAAAGAACCAGTAACAAACAGTACATTAATAGTCTGCAATGATCTTGGACAATTTTGCTAGCATTTTATAGAATCATAGAACGGTTTGGGTTGGAAGGAACCTTAAAGATCATCTAGTTCGAATCCCCCTTCCACTAGACCAGGTTTCTCAAAGCCCCATCCAACCTGGCCTTCAACACTTCCAGTGTTGAGGCATCCATGGCTTCCCTGGGCAACTTGTTCCAGTGCCTCACCACCGACATAGGGAAAAATTTCTTCCTAATATCTAATCTACATCTGCCCTCTTTCAGTTTAAAAGCCATCCACCCCTTGTCCTATGACACCATGCCCTTGTCAAAAGTCCCCATTCAGCTTTCTTGCAGGTCCCCTTTAAGGACTGGAAGGCTGCTAGAAGGTCTCCTCAGAGACTTCTCCTCCCCAGGCTGAACAAGCCCAGCTCTCTCAGCCTGTCTTCATAGCAGAGGTGTTCCAGCCCTCTGATCATCTTCGTGGCCCTCCTCTGGACTCAAACAGGTTCATGTGTTTCCTGTGCTGAGGGCCCCAGAGCTGAATACAGGACTCCAGGTGGGGTCCTAAGAGAATGGAGTAAAGCGGCAGAATCTCCTCGCTTGACCTGCTGGTAACACTTCTTTTGATGCAGCCCAGGACACAGTTGGCTTTCTGGGCTGCAGGTGTACACTGCCAGGTCATGTTGAGCTTCTCATCAAGCCAACACCCTCAAGCTGTTCTCCTCAGGGCTGCTCTTAATCCATTCTCTGCCAGGCCTGTATTTGTGCTGGGGATTGCCCCAACCCATGCGCAGGACCTTGCACTTGGCCTTGCTGAACTTCATGACATTTGCACAGGCTCACCTCTCAAGTCTGTCAAGGTCCCTCTGGATGGTATCCTTTCCCTCTCGTGTGTCGACTGCTCCACACAGCTTGGTGTCATCAGCAAACATACTGAGGGTGCACTCCATCCCACTGTCCATGTTGCCGACAAAGATATTAAACAGTGCTGGTCCCAACACTGACCCCTGAGATGCCACTTGTCACTGGTCTCCACTACTTGGACACCGAGCTGTTGACCACAAAACTCTTTGAATACAAACATCCAGCCAATTCCTCATCCACCGAGTGGTCCATCCATCAAATCCATGTGTCTCCAATTTAGAGACAAGGATGTCATGTGTGACAGTGTCAAATGCTTTGCACAAATCCAGGTAGATGGCATCAGTTGCTCTCCCCTTATCCACCAACACTGTAACCCTGTTGTAGAAGGCTATCAAATTTTTCAGGCATGATTTGCCCTTAGGGAAGCCATGTTGGCTGTCTCAAATCATCTCCTTATTTTCCATGTGCCTTAATGTAGTTTCCAGGAGGATCTGCTCCATGATCTTGCCAGGCACAGAGGTGAGACTGACCGGCCTGTAGTTCCCCAGGTCTTCTTTTTTTCCATTTTTAAAAATGAAGATTATGTTTCCCTTTTTCCAGTCAGTGGGAACGTTACTGGACTGCCACAGCTTCTTAAATATGATGGATAGCAGCCTATCAACTTCATCGGCCAGTTCCCTCAGGACCCACGGATGCATGTCATCAGGTCACATGACTTATGCACCGTTGGGTTCCTTAGATGGTCTTGAACCTGACCATCTCCTACAGTGGGTGCTCTCCTGTGGACCTGTGGTCCTTCTTCAAGCTCTGGGTATCTATGGCTGCCACTGGCATCAAACCGGTAGGAGTGGGATGGATTGAGGTTCCCCTCCCCTGGAAGTCTCCTGGTGATGTCCCTGATACAAGCCCCCAGTAAGCAGCACACCTCTCTAGAGAGTGCGACAGGTCGGCAAACAGGTGCCTGCATACCTCTCTGGAGAGAGTCACCTACTACTATAACCTGTCACTGTTTCTTCGTTGCACCAGTTGTTAGACGGGGAGCAGATGGGGCTGCCTTGCTCAGCTCCAGTGTCTCTCCTGATGTGACAGGTCTTCTCTTTTCAGCCTGCAGAGCAGTGAAGTGGTTCTGTAAGGGCACCTCAGGCTTCAGGGGAAGTCACTTCCTCCTGCTGGTCCTTGCTGTTGCAAGCTTCCATTTTTATGCATTATTTTAGTGAAAGCTCTTGTTAAACTATTTTCTGCTCTCATCATCACTACATGGGAAACTGGCAGACTACAGATATAATGGATGCAAACTAATACAACACAGTAGTTTCGTATCTATTAACTTAGCATTAAAAACCCACTAAATGATTAAGGACTTATTTCTCCAAAGTCCCACAGCCTCTCAATATGTCACCACAACTAAAAGCAGGTAGTCCTACTGAAGCTTTCCGTGTTCATGAGGCATTTCAGGTCTGCTACACTCTAAGTCTGCTCAACAGCTCTTACCATACTACCCACAGTAGTAACTCCCCTGAAATAAACAAAGCATGTACCAATCTCCCTCTACAAAAGGCAAAATAATCCCCCTGATCAAAACCTTGAAAAAACACCTCAACAGAATGCTTCTTAGAAAGCACCTTTCCCCACCCTGTAACATCTAAAAGAAAGAGAAAACTATCATGGAACATCTGGACAAGCACTGGAGTTTGCTACTAATGGGTTATATTGACCCTGCTTGTTTTGTCATTTTGTGTTGCTTTACTGTACACACCAACTTTTATTTTGTAGAAATTGTGCTCACTGTAGCAGAGTCTTCTGATTTTGAAGAAAACACATTTGCACTGAAAAGATAAGAAAATTGTCTTCCATGCAACATATGAACTTTCTGAAATAATGAAAGAAACCTGGCAAACAGTGAAGTCTGAGAAAGGATAGTAAAATGAAGTACTGAGAAAATTACGTTTTGAAGTTAGAAAGATTTTACACAAAGTTCATATGATTAAGTTTTTCTATTATGACAATTGTTACTTCTCTGAGTTCATTTACAGCCTTGCATCAGTTTATTAAATATTCACTATACTAACTACACTTACTGATACTTTGCTAGCTTCTTTCCTCTTATGCACTTCTTCCACGCATGGGAGAATATGGCAAAAATAGTTACTTCTTCCACACATCATGCATCCTCAGGCTGTTGGTCACAAATGCTCCTTTCAAAGGTAAATTCTTTCCTGATCTTGCCTATTATTAGTACTAGTTAGGTGATCTCCACTGCTCCACGGCATTGACAAATACATATTTAAAGCAATTAAACCAGACAGCATATTTATAACAATTTGCTGAAGGACAAAATGAATGTACACAATACTTCTGTTAGGTTCTTCCCCTAATTCTATGGTAGCTTACTCTGCCTTTCTCACATAGGCCGTAGTCCTACAGAGTACATACCTCAGAATTAGACTACTAAGGGGACTCTAGACAGATTTATATAGTTGCTGGAAACGCAGCTTTGTTGCAAGTGGTTTTGACAACACTTTTGTAACACCCACTATTATAACTGGAAATAGAGTAGTACTGATTTTGACATTTTAAAGAGCCAATCTTTACCCAACTTACTCCTGAAGAATTTTCTAAAAACATGCATTATGACATACGCACCCCTTTAATAAGCACTTGGAGTATTAGATACATATTAGTATACAGTTAGAGTAAGGCTTAACAAATGTGTAACAACCGTAATTCCATATAAAAATAAGATACTAACTTAGACATGAACATATTGACACTATTTTTAGATGAGCAGGTAAGACCTGTAATTAAAGCCTGATCTTTGCCTAAGAAAACATCTGTTTTCTTCACTGTTTAATTAGCAAAATTAATGAATTCCAATTCATCCACACAAACGATTTTTTTATCTCTGAAATCAATCACTTTAAAACCCAAGATGCTCTCAGCTACACAAATTTACCAATAAGTGATACCGTAGATTAGTTTCAAATTATGAATGTAATTTTCTTCATAGTTATGTTTGAAACATTTTCTAACTCCCCCCCTCTTCTGCCAACATTGACATTTATAATACAAACAAAACAGATTTGTGCATTAAGAAATTTGATATGGCTATATATTAAGCTTCCCATACATAACTCTTGTCAGAAAGCTGACTAAAAGATCATATTGTTTAACTGGATCAGAACAGGAAATATGTTTATTGGTAGATTTTAAAAAAATTAAGACTATCCTTCTCTGACACATTATATACAGAGCAGGAAGCCACTGAACAGTGAACACAATTTCACAACATAGATTAGCAGATCTATCATTAGAGAAAGCTATGAAATATTTCTTTTAAAATATTTTTTTTCTTAAAAAGTGTTACTTTTAAGAATGTAAAATGGCAAATAAGCACTCTTGAAGAGGTTAGCTTTGCATAATTACAGACACAACAAATAATAGGAGGCATACAGTAAGCTTTAGTGATCTCCAGTACTGTCGTTGTTTTGCTGCTATAAAGGGACAACAATAAGAAGGCTTCTCTCATACCCTGTATGGTCACAGCCAGATTCTAATTAAAAAGGGCAATTCTAATTGTCCGTACTAAAAAAAAAAAAAAATAAAAATCCTTTGGCCAAAACCTATGTACCTGTTCATTTGCTATAATTGTTTCAATCTTCCTCTTTGAATCCGGGAGATGTGCAGGAGAAAACCAGCTAACAATCTCATAAGTACTTGTTTTATGAATCTGGCCCTCAGTCAAGAAGTCGCAGCGAAAAGTCTTTTAATCACGTTCTGATCAGAATTTACTGGATTGTATCTAAGTTCAAGGGTATTAAAATGTGCAAAGGAGACTATGAAAAAATGGCTAGGTTATAGATTTTAACTTCTTAACTAGAAAATTGACTCAAAATAGATTTTCTAATTTACAATGAATCAAAAGAAAAAACATTAGACCATAGCAAAAGTGGCACAAATGTATCAAAAAGCAAATGAATAAACATTTGAAAAGATTTATTATTAGAAATTGTAATAAATTTTGGAAAGATGAATCGATTTTAGTTAAAAGGTATAACTGACAATTTATTGGGCGGGAAGATGCATTATTTTCCAATTGTTATCCACCTACAGTAAAACTGATTTGTGTCCTATTGTATTTTATGGAAAAGGAGAGAGCAACTTTCAGTGATTTAGATTAAATGTATTAATCATAACCAGGCACTGTGAACTATATATCTACTATTAAAGAAGATTTTTGACATTTAATTCTGTAGCAATATTTTGGCTCTGTACCACTCTTCCTAAATCCAATTCCTGCTACAGTTGGCAGATTTCTCCCTTTTAATTTTATGGGGCTTAAAGTAGCATTTAACCACCCATGCGGTAAATAATGCAGGATTAGAAATATTTAGTGTTTTGTTTCCCTTTGAAGAGTACTAATCCATCAACCTACAAATATTTTTAAAACATTTTCCACATTCTAGTAATATTTAATATAAGATTCAGTAAAATATCCTATGTAAATAAAGTTATTGTCCTGAAACAAAAAAATACATTAAACCCTAAAGAAAATACACATATACTTCACTGATACAGGGGAATTAATTTCATAAAGATACCGGTTTGTGTACAAAGAAAACTTTAATAAATTGTTCAGTTTTTAAATATTATATGATGTGACTATTACATAGTTCATTATCAATAATCTGACAAAATATAGGTGAGCGTTTTGCTCTCTCAAACAAGGGATAACAATATTTTTTAAAATATTTGTGCCCAAGTTAACACTGAAGTGCTAGCTTTTATAAATAACAAAACTCTCTTGTTTTTATGCAGTTATTCCCTATCTTGCACTTAAGTGCTGTATTTTGCTGCATGGGAAAGCTGCCTCATGGTAAATTCTAACAGGCAGTGTTCTTATAGTTATTCTAGGTACTACAAATTGTCTTAAATTGCCTTAGATCTACACCAATGATTAGATTCCAGATTTTTAAAAAACACAAAAGAACAAAAAAAGAGAAAGCAGTATGGCAACAAAACCTCAATCACCATATGCATGCTTTCTTTTTCAAAGCATAACAGCATGACATAAAACAGGAAAAAGGGTTTTTCTCTAGTTTGACTCTATTCTATAGAGAATGAAAATGCAATCTACTGTAAACCTACTGTATCTATCTGTTTATGTCTTTTAGAACTAAGCAATCCAATGGGAGGGGGTGAGGGAGCAAGGCAAATGGGGGCATGGTTTATCTAATGCTTTTTAGAGTGAATTTTACAGGTGTCTTAAAAATATACATCTATAGCAGGACAGTTGCAGAGTTTGCCCATCAGCTAGCTGTAAGAAACGAGACAATTTTCAGTTCTCTGAACTGAGGGTAAGTTTCTTCCTTGACCTTTAAAACCATAATCTGCAGGAGTGCTAAGTCAAGGCTGAGAAACAACAGAATAAAGAAGCTATTCTCATACTTGTGCATGCAGGTTTTAAAATCACCTGTCAAATGAGGGACTACCTAAAGTTACTAGTGAGAAAAGGAAAAATAAGCCACAACAAAAAACCAGATCATCAGAAGCAAGGAAGTTTGCTGAATCCAATTGCAAGGGGCTGAGTAGAACAGATTTTGAACAGTTATCACAACTGTTGGACTGCAAGGGTTCACGTGACCAGTTACAATGGTTTACGCTTCACTTGAAAAGGAACTAAAAAAGCAGTACTCCGTCCTAACTGAATGGACGGTAACCAAAAGGCAAGGACCAACAGCCTCGTGAACCACTTCAATTCAGTTTGAAGTGCTGATGTCAAACCTTTTCTTGTTCTGTTTATTCCAATATACCATATGTAGTTCAGTAACTGGACAAATGGTGTAAGTACACACAAAACAGAGATCACTATGCTTTTGAAAAGGTGTATCAACACCATTTGTAGGGTTTTCCAAAATATCAAGGGCCACTAAACACAGGAACTTTGAATTTTCCTGTGACTCACCTCACAAACCCCAGCATTATTAATTTACTGATTACCTCCAGGAAGTGACCTTTCCATTCTAGGATTGCTTATTACCATTTATTTAAAGTTAGCATTGCAGTCTCTGATTTTTGATAAGCATATTTAAGAAAATATTGACTTCTGCAACTCATTCAATTCGAACACCTCTCAGAAAGACATTAAACAAAGCCTACAGTTGTAAAGAAGAGAGCCTCTTCTGCATTCAGTTGCATGTTCACATGCTGTAAATATCACATAACTATCAGAAAAGGTAGTCCCCAAGAAATTTTGAGTACTTTCTTCCCTCCTCAAAACTATGCTCTAAATATGTACATTTGATTTTCTTAAAATAAGAAACAAAATGGTAGCAAACGTGTCATTTTCCAGTTAAGTCCCAGGTAAGTTAGGCTACAACTACCGTGGTTCACTCCACTTCTGTATGGTTATTTTTAAAAGGCTGTAGAACATTGTCTTTACATCTGACTAAAGTCACAGTAGTCAAACACAACGGTAGGGGAGTACTTCATTCACGTATTATATCTCACATTACAAAAGCAGCAGAATAATTTTCTTGGGTGATTTAATTTCAACACAATGCATCATGTGTGTTTGCTAGTTTATTTTCTACGCTGTATTTTGAAGTTATTTCATATATGCATCTCCATGACAAATTGCTGGAGAGGACACTAAGGATCCAGTGAAATTCACTATTTTTATCACTGCCTCTTACTCTGGGTACAAGCCATAAGAATTCAGGCTGTATATAGAAAAAAACAACATTTTAAGTTGCAGTTTGTATTTTCACTTTTTTTTTTTTTTAAGAATGAACCAAGATTATAACATTTTAATTCCCAATGCCTTAATGATTTGAAAGATGAACTCCAAGTGATATTGATCACTTTTCAGATAAGATTTTTTTTTAATGTGTATTGCATAAAGCTAGAACAGAGCTAGAAAACAAAACAAGTACATCTGAGTATAAACTGTGTATCTCAGTACAAATCTAGAAGGCCATTATTAACAGGCTTAGTCTAGACTTCTACAGATAGGCAATGTACTTCTATTAGATATCTAAAGTATAATCATGAAAGGTGTTTTCCCTATGGATGGCCACCATATGAAATGCAACTATTTTCAAGTTGTTCCATCTATTGGTAGCCTTCATTCTTCCCCCATCCCTGCTCTTCTAGGCAAAAAGACAAAGTTTCCTACGGAGTGGAAAACCCACTTTTGTGAATACATTCTTATGGTTTGAATCAGCAAGAAACTTTCAGTTTTACCTGATCTTGTACCTGCTTTCACATGCTAAACAATGTGCTAGCTGAAATCACCGTCATGATTTACTTGACATTTATGATGTTGCTACAGCTCATCAGCTGGCTCATCAGCTAAGCCACAGTATGTGTGCATGTCTTCCTTGCCTATTACACATCAGATTTTCTATCGATTCTCAGTATTAAGTGATTGACTCCTCCATCAAGCTCAATACAAGGAAGTACACCTCCTAACTTGATGCTGGATACCATTAATTCTTCCAAATGCTGCTATTAAGGTGTTAAGAAGTTTCTAGAAGAGACAAGACTGAGTGAAATTTTTGTAGAAAAGATCCTAAAGCTAATTACATTTAAAGATAAATTCTTTCCATTAGAATTGAACTCTAACATAAAACATCAAAGAACCAATATGGACTTAGGACGTCAAAACAAGTAAATTCCAAACGTCTGCAGAAGAAACATTTCATGCATCTGGACACCAGAAATGGGGATTTCTTTGTGATAAGCAGCAGAAAACAAGGAATAATTATGCTGCCTCATATTTTGAAGTCAGAGGTTTTTAAAATCATTATTATCTGTAAGGAGTGCTGTAGAACTGTATTAAATGTGTTTTCAAGACAGACACTAACTGAAGAATAAAAGGGATATCATTATGCTATTTGCCCTGGTTTAAAAGTAAACTTAAGTGTAATTGTAGATGACTATCATTTGAGCAGCTGGGTTAAGGTGAATTGCAAGCAATACTGCTCAGACTAACAGTTCATAGCACTTGTCACCATGAATAAACCACAAAACGCATTTAAAAAATAAGCAGCACATTTGGCATTTCTGAGACTAATGCTGGAGGGCAACTGTTTCGCTGAAGCGGGATGCTGCTTTTGACACTACACTTGAAGTGAGAGTCCAAGAAAAGAGGGTAAGTCACCACATTCACTTCAGCTAGACAGAAGTTAATCTTTGCTATTTTAAGGATATGCTTTGATCCTTCCAGCAGGTGCAATACACCAAGAAAAACCACTGTGAGCTCTGTCTCGCTGAGTATCTGCTTCAGTAGTTATACCTACAAGGTACCTTCATTTGTTGATAAAGTACAACTATTACCTCTACGAGCTATTAATTGCCTGATGCATTTGAACTATTTTTCTTGATAGGCAAACATTTTGTAAGAATGAAACTAGTGCACAACTGAAGACTATCCACTAACTTACAACGTAAGTGATATAGGAAAAAAGAATAAAACAAACACATGCTCCCCTTCACCAGTTAGTGCCTTTACAACTCTTACAACCCAGCTGAGAATTTCTCTAGCTATTTTCATTATGGCAGAGGGGTTTTACACTCAAGTAACAGAACTAACAACAAAACCGACCAACCTTAGATTTGTTGAAACCTAAGCATTTGGTATTTGAGTTACCTGTAACTCCTTTTTGGCTAACGAACTGCAGCTTCAAATGAAACAGAAATGCTGTGGTATTATTTGTGCCTATTTACTGGTTTGATGACACCAAGATGATCACAGATTTTCATTAGACAATTACAACTGACACAAAAATCACTGTCAGTTAACACAAAAATAGGTTGTAGGGCAGAGTTTATTAAACCATGCAGATCCCAAAGGACAGGTAGAATTCAAAATACTTTGTATCAATGACAACGACTATTATACTGACAAAACTGATCTACTAATTCTATTGCTCTGCTGTGAATGACCGCAATATTTAACTGTGCCTTCAGTATGGGTACCACCATTGGTACTACCAGTGAAGGGAATCACTGAGAAATACTGATCTACTATGAAACATGATACAGGTATAATTATGATTCTTTTGATGAGTAAGTATGCTAAGCTATTACTTAAGACACTAAGAAGCTTCTGCTTTTCCATCAGGTGCTTACCACAGCAGGTGGAAAAATTATATTAAGCTCATATCAGCGTAAGTGAAGGCTTTAGCAAAAATGCACTTGAAAACTAAATTGTGGAAAAAAGAACCTCTTACTATGCAAAATACATAGCAGATGTAAGAACAGTAAGCAGTTCTCAAAAAAATATTAGATACATGAAGTTAAGAACATCACAGGTAAGTCAACATCATCCCTAACATTTATATCCCATTTTTGAAACCTACATTCTTTATAACGGCATTTTGAAATCTGACAGAAGCTTTTTTTCCCCCTCCTGTTGTTTTCTCATAAAAATAAAGCTATTTCAACATGACTAAGTTCTGAAGTCTAGAAGAGTGCCATTTCACTCATTCCTTTAGAAAATGGTACCATTTTTGCCAATAGTGACCGAACACTGGAAGAATCAAAGGTGGGGCCTAAGCTGCCACCACAGCAGCACCTCTTCTGCTATCAACCTGAATTGTTCTGCCTGCAAAGCTGTATCTGCAGGAAGCATATGAGTGCAGGAAACCACCCACTCCTCAATGATTTTTTTCCCTCTATGTTGTAAAACTAAGGTACTGAGTTAAGTGAGGATTAAAAGAGCATGACTTAAAAACAAGGAAAAAATTAAAAAAGAAAAAGCACAGTAAGAAATGTTTTAAAGAGCTCAAAATATTTTTGATGACAGGAAATCTTAATAAAAAAAAAAACCCTTATAAAAACCAAGAGCCACTACCTACCCTCCTATCCACTTAAAAGAAAATTCATTTGCAGTTTTAGCGGTGTAAGATTTCAAAATGTCATCCTCACAGAGGCTTAATATTCCTGATCTTGAATGAAATTCTGGAATCAAACAAGAGTTTAGTTTTGTTATCAGACAACATCTAATACCACTCACATTTCCAGAGTTGATGTAGAGACTATCGCTCTAAATGACAAAAGTCATTAACTAAAGAAAGTTAATGGAAATTCCACAGATAAGTTATTTCACACACCTCACAAACTGAACTGTGTTCTATCTGACCATATGCCACACATCCAGTGTAAAAGAATTCTCCATGACACCAAATCAACTTTAACTTGATAAGCAGAGCATCCATAAAGATGACCAATACTGTAAACACGATGCCCAGCTTACTCCTTAAGGAAAGATTCCTTAGATCTATAACAAGGTTTCTTATCTAACACCACTTCACACAATTTCCAAAATATTTTGACAAGAAAAAAAAAATCCTGAAAACAACTGGTTGTTTCTTCAATTAGAAAGAACTTAGAAGTAGAAATACTTGATTTGATTTTACGTTTTGAAAGCAGTTAACAAAAACAGCATGAATGTTCAATACCCGTTTTCTCCTCACATCAATAGAGTAGTAATCTGACAACAACTTTTTTTTTTGTGAAAAGCTCTTTTATCTTGGAACTTTTGAAAGAGTCTCACAGGATTTGACAGAAATACCCAGACATCTTCAGATAACAGGTCTCTGAAATGTGGCTTTCATTCTTTGCATACTTTTTGAATAATGACAACTATGTAGAGTCAAGTGGTTGGACTTTATGATCTTAAAGGTCCCTTCCAACCTTAATGATTCGATGATTCTAATCTTAATAGTACAGCTGTACAAAAAGAAAAATCCATCCTAGGAGTGCAAGACTTAAAGTAACCTGTCTTTAATATTGTAAATTCAAAACCCATGACATAGAGGTGATGAATAGAAAAATTGGCAGTCAAAAGAAAGCATCATTTTTATTGGTTATGTTTTTTGCACTTTAGCTGAGTGAAATCACTTCCCAGCTTCCAACCCAGACAGGGAATCCAAGCAGGTAGAGGTGACACCTAAGACTCCTCAAACAAAACCCTACAATGCCTCTCCCTGTCTCAGGGAAGGAACTTTGTCTAGAACCACACAAGGAATAGCTAAGACAGTAGCACTGATTTTTTAATCCTTCACTTATTTGTATGGAGGAGTTGTGAATAAAAGCAAAATTTTCTAGTCATTGACTACTAAATTGGGCAAAACAGTTTGAAAGAAACAAAAAAGTAGTCATGTTCTATTTTCACTAACTGTAATTATTAATTCTTACTTTATTTAGGGCCTCTGTGATCTCCCCAGGAATTCAACTGAGAAAAAGCATGGAAAAGTTAATCTAGTATTCTACATCATAAAAGTGAACCTTCACATTTCCAATGCATTTAAAATGTTAGATTTCTCATTTTATTCTGCTAAGTAGTGAAGTTTCATGTCTAATTTGTTGGAAAGGACAGAGATACAGTACTAAATAAATGAAAGTCTATAAACACATACAGAAAAAAGACTGGATAAAAAAAGTATTCCTTACAAGAAATCAGTATTTTAGTCATAGAACAGTACTTCTAGGTTGGAGACCTTTTGCCTAACATAAAAGAATGTGGGGGTTGGGGACAGTTCAGGTCATATATAACGTCAGGATTCAGCCATGCACAGTAAGATTTCACCCTATTAAAAACTACATTGAATACTAGTAAGGTATGTAACTACTTGTATCATGTTTCTGATAATAATTACAAAGTTGCTACTAGCAATTTGACACAGGTGGGATCAAAAACAGTGTACTAGAAAAGCCACGTTATTCTATTTCTTTTCAAATAAAGTTCTGTTACAAATGGTGCTGCTACAAAACAAAGCAATGAAGCCCTGAAAAGCCAGCATTATAATTGTATGCCAAAATATACAATTACAAATAGAATATACAATATACACAACTAGGCACGGTTGGACTCAATCTTAAAGGTCCTTGCCAACCAAGGGATTCTATGTGTGCCTGACAAACCATTTAACTAGTGATTCCATAAAAATGTGCCTATCTTAAGTAAATTGTACAATCCAAAGGATATAAGCCAGTTGTGATGAATTTTATTTTTTTCATTTCATTTTCAGTTGTCATCTGCTGTATGACAACTCCTGCAACCTACACATTGGATGAGGTGAGGATTTTCATACTATTTGCATGCTAGGTTTTTACTTCTCTCTTCTTTGTCCAGTGTTTTATGATCATTAAAAAAGTGTTTTGACTGAAAGACGGTGCTCTTGATAATGGAGAGACGCGTGACGTAAAATTAAGCAACTAGACAATGAAATGCAGGAAGTGCATTCTGGACAGAATCTGAGTGCCAGCTGTGGATACTTCAAAGTTCACTAACTGGTCCATAAAGAGCAACATTCTTCCTCTGATTCTCAGCTCCCACTGCTTCTATAGAAACAGTGGTGTGAAAATTACTTAACCTGGCAGTTTCCTTGGTATATAGCAAGTAATAATCATCATTTTAGCCTGATGTTTCTCTTACAAGGAAACATCCAAACAGTTGGGCATTAAACACTTTTTGACAGAAGACTATGACATATCAAGGTATTACCATAGCTATTCATTTGGCCCTCCCTAAACCAATCGTCTCTTTGAGGCTCTGCTAGCTGCTATAATTGTGAACTTTCAACTAAGCCTTTCCAAAAAAGTTTAAACAGACATTGACTGTATGCAAAGGGCTACCTATAAGCTCACATTCCCTAGATACAAGCTACACATCCTTAAACTGGATACAGTATATAAGGTGTGTCTTAAGAAATGCATCTCAGTAGGAAACTCCATTTTTTACTTCGTCTGACTTCAAAGCCTTTGTAAAAGCAGTAACACAGACATCAGACTCCTGGCTGTGAAAAAAGAATTAAGTCAGACCACAAGTCTTTTCAATGAGTTGAGTCTGCAGTGTTCTTTCCTTAGGATATTAATCTTCCTAAAAGCATTCTTGCTCTTCTTCACTGTTACCATCTAATAGCAGTAATTACTTCTTGTTCTGTGTTATCAGATGTCACAGGTATTAAACGCCCTTTTTTTTTTTGTCATTGGATTGAAGTATCTAAAAAAGATTTTCTGTAAGAAGTAATCCCTGACAAGAGGAAGCACATGAGCTCTGGCTTATATAGCTACATTTGCAAAGACAGGTGCAGCAGATGTGCCCACAAACATAAATAGTCATTAAGGTGGTCAGAAAACTGCATCTGAAGAGACAACCGCCCATCCATTCTATATATGCACTACTGCCTAAACATAGTGGCTTAGAAGGTATGTTCACATGTCAACCCTGTTTCGCAACACTATGTAAATGATATATTTAATAACTAGAGGTAACTGAATTATCAGTCTTTAGTAGGTTGAATTGCATTTTTGTTATAAAGGGAACTACGATACCATCTTTATATATGGGGTACCATGACTGGAAGACAAAATAGACTCCTAAGGACAATCCAGAAACTGTAGCAGAAAATAAACATTAGGATTTTTTATTATATATACACATTCACAATATATCTTCATCAATTGAAATTTAATCACCTTTTTACAATTTAGAGGAAAAGGCCGTTTTTAGGGTAGTTAAGCCATGTATCATCAACACCATGAAGCTAACCTATCAGTTATAATAGCTCCTATAAAATACCAGAATGAAATTGCAGTAAGCCTAGAAAATGGGCTACAAATCCCAGATATGCTCAAGCAAGCACTGAACCAAAAATAAAAATAGGTAGATAGGAAACCAAGAACTAGATAGCATTCATCTAATTCATGACCACTAACAGCAGAGATCACAGGCCACGGTTTTAAAGCATCTTATTCAGCTCCAAATGGCAATTATTGGACAGGAACTTAAATTACAAACCCCTTCCATCTTCAAAACAAGTTAAATTTCTAACAGTTCCTTTCTATTCTTTCCACATATAATAGCTGTTACATTTCTCAGAAGCACCTTATTTCTGTTTAGGCAAATTAAAATTTGAGAACATCTAATGTTCTCAAACAATAAAGAAAGAACACTGATGATGTGGTATTTATTGTACTGTAATATGTTTATTACACACTGATAAAGAGTCTCCCACATTCTCCTCTTCTTCCAAACACTCTTCTGATAAGAAAGAACAGACCACACTACAATTAATACATTTGAACATTTTAATTTAAAAAGTCGATTCTCTCCTCATGCCTTCCTCCAAAGAACAAATTGTTAAAAAATCATTAGAATCTTATTTTAGAAAAAAAGCTATGGGAAAATCCAATGATTGGATCATACAAAAAAAAATCAAGGACACCTGGATTTTTTTCCTTCACTTATAAATATTACTCCTATAGCCGAAGGCACTAAAACAACTCAAAACATCTCATTCGTAGTCAGTCTTGGAAGAGACTCAGTCCAAAGGAATGCATGATGTCTATGACAGGTGCATTGCTAACTTCCTTTAATTTTTTTTGCATATGCCCTTTCCCCTGACCACACAGAAGTCAACCAAAGAAGAGAGAACAAGGACAAATTTTTCAAAGCAGACTTTTGGGAGGGGGAGGAAAAAAAAAAAAAAAATCTATATAGCTATATATCAGAATTGTACCACAATCCATCCTAGAGTGCTTTCAGTATCAGAAAAACTTCAAATAGCTTTGATTTTCATTGTAAGAAGAAATATGTTTTCATATACACAAGATATATACTGAAAATGTTAAATAATGCCCCCTCCCCAATCTTTTCCTTCAACTCAGTTCAAAATAAATACTGAGAAAGTCTCAGACTGTTTCTGCCATTCAAGCACACACAAACATTCCATTATGATAGAACCGCAGTGGGAAAAGTCTAACTATTAAAAAAAGCAAACAATATCAGGCAGAGGTGGTACTGTAGTCTCACCATTCCATTACTTATCTACAATATTAGGAAACAAGTATGAGATGAATATGCTTTTTTAAAAAAAATACCTCTAAGAACAAATTAGCTTACAATAAAAAAAAAAAAAAAAAAAAAAAGCCCCTACCAATGCATTCTGGTTTCCTGAAGCCTTTTTTATGTTTCGTGCTGGCATTCCATGAAGATGACTAAATCTACTCTGGAAACCTACAAAAAAGGAGTACAAATTGATTTAAGAATACTTCCTATACCATATAGCCAATAAAATTCACCATTACATACCAATCTATTAATCCGACTTCAGTTAAGCGAAAACATCTTAATATTGTCAAATATTGTATTGGTGGAAAGAAACAGAATGGGAAAAATGAGAGAAAGGCTAAATTGTCACAAAAGTGGACATTTCTGTAGATATTCTTACTGCCATCTTGACTCTATGCACAGTTAGCTGCATAAGTATAGCATTACTACAGTAAGAATTACAGTAAGAAAATTATTTTTGCATCTGCTCACATGAAAGTTCTGTATCTGAACGTGAAAGGAGATGCTTGTGTCAGAGGGAAGATACAACAAAATGCTCTGGCAGCAAGTTGAGATCTGACAAATTCGATCTTTAGACAAGAGCAGGTTCCTAGCTGCAAATGTACTTTGACACTGGCACAACTTACCTTTGGATACCCTGGATCCACAGTTGTCTAAAGTATTTTTAAGAGGACAAAAAATGAGTATTTTCTAAGTTACAATCTCAATCCTTGCTCTAAAGGAACCCTTCCCTCTTCTCGACAAACAATATGGCCCAACCATAAAGGAAAAGCAAAGCAGATGATCACACTACTCTTTCCAGCCTTTGAATCAATGAACTTCCAAAGAACTCTAAGTATTATTCTAGAAGCAACAACAAAATGGGATATAAAGATTCACTTTAAATAACAATTCTCAATGCAAACATCAAGACGACAAATAAGAGTAGGCTCATTTTGCTCAGCCAAGTTTTACACTTTCTGACTTTTCTAATAATTGATGTTTTGTAAATCATTTCTCTCTAATGATATCTTAAAAATGAAATAGTTCAAGGAAACAAACTGGTAACTCCAAGATCTTGTCAACATTTTACATATTTCGTATAACCCACAGACATCTTTCTACTGTGCTCACATGATTCTACAGTTTGCATTTGCTTGATTTCTACTTACCTCTCCTCCCTGAACGGGACATAAGAGGGAAAGTACCAGTTAAGATACTTTCAAAGACCGGATCAGGCAATTCTCTCTCCAGTTCTGTGGAGTCTTCTTGTTCCCACCACGGAATGACCCCTGTGATTCCACATGCTCCACCAGATTCATTTTCATGAAACCAGTCACTCTGCTCATCATCACCTGTGAGGGAAGTATGCCCCCCAAAAATAAGAGAGAGGAGCAGAGAAGATAAAAATCAGATGTTGCCATCAATAAACACTCTGACAGGACAATTACTTCTTTTGCTTTATAGCTATATACAATTAACTCGTATATAGCAGTTCTATTTGGAAAATGTTTCTCAATAGCATGACAAGCGTTGCCATCAATGAAACCACATAAAGTGTAATGTTTTAAAACCAATTTACAATAGTGAAAAACAATAACAAACTAGTTAATCCTTTGGCAATAACTGCAGGGAAATCCATTTAAGTTACTGCACTTTACATATTAACAAAAAACAAGCCTTAATCTCCTGCAGGGAATTAAAAGGTATAAAACTGTGAAACTAGTTCTTTGCAGCTGATAATGGCATATAATTAGCTTAATTTCATGATTTGTATGGCTAGTAAAAGGAGAAAACAATCATGAACAGATGTGACTAAATGAAGTTAATCTGATTAAGTTCATTTAGAAATAAGTTTTGAAAAAGTTGATTTTAAATGAAAACTGACAGTATCATGTGATTGAGAATTATACTGCATTATACCACAAAGCTGGTCATTTTTACTGAAAATATTCATAGATGTAGTATTTAAATATGTGGATTTAAAGTCAAAAGTAAGACAAGACTGAAAATCTGATCTGAAACTTAGCTCAAACACACTGGTAACTAAGTAAATTGTTATGTCTGTTTTAAGACATGTTCTTTTATACAAAGCAGGTAGTTTACAGAACAGAAAGTACCTTCATAACACATGGTAAGTTTCCGTTCTTATACTCAAAATTAGATTTTAATTCTACTTCAAAGTATCCAAAGCATGCCTCACTATTTCTGCATATAAATTTTCTGCATATAAATTATGTTTAGCATTTCAATTTTTAATTAGGCAGGACTAAGCAAGACACAAATGCAAGATGTTAGGCACAATTTTCAAGAATAAAAAGCATTTGTGTAAAATTTCATTGCCACTCAACCCCTAATGGGAAAATACAAATAATGAAAACCCAAGTCAAAATTTGAGGACAAATAAAATTCAACACTGCCTCCAAATAAATACTTGCAATGAAAAAGACCAAGCACAAGTGAAAATGGCTGTAAACATTCAATAGCACAAGGTCTACAAGAAAATACTTAAGAAAATAATTAAGGCTGATCACTTGCAGGTGAAATGCAATCCCTACATCGTTAATGATCACTACTAACAGCAAAACTAGCAGAGGCTAGAGAACAGGAACTTTTAGGTGGAGGAAGGGGAGAACATAGAGGTGGCAAGTGATAGACAGATCCAAATAAGACAAGTTTCTTTGCATTCCTGGCACATTTCAGATTACTCTCCATATTTATTCTAATCCTCATTTATAGCTATGACATTTCCTAAAGGTGTTCACCATCAATTCTATCCTCTTTCTGTTACAGCCAGGTATGGTTTCTGTGGAGAATGTCTAAGGGTACTGAATAGAGACCGTGGTGGTGGTGGAGGGAGAATCACATATTTTCATTAGATTGATCTGTGGTTCAAAATTAAGTTTGAACTTCTTTGTTTAGATTTTTCCAAACTTTTATGTAGATGAACTTTGTCTGAATATTTTGTCATGAGAGCTCTAGATACCTTGGAAATAAGAAAATATAAGAAATACCATCAGGAACTCAAAAGAAGCCTTGTTACACATAATTCAGCTATGAACATAAGCAGAGAACTCTGAAATTGTGTCACAATCAGCTCAAGGACAGAAGCCTGTAAGAGGTAAGTAACACAGTCTAGAAAGAAAGAGCTAGAATTTAAGACTGGGTTGGTAGACTGTGGGATAAGGCAAATAGAGGTTATGGAAGGAAACAACGGCTCTTTTGGGGAAAAAAAAAATTAATTTTCCTTTTTGTGCAATAGGCATATTAGTATGTCAAGCAACTATCTGTTAAGCCATCTTGCACATTATGCTATTATACACTTCCCTAGGCACTTATGTTGCTTATTGCCAAAAGCAGAATAAAGGACTTAAGATCTGGACCTTGTAGACTTCTCCCACATGACAGTAGAATCCAGGTATACCTGGTTTTTAGCTTCCTTGTCTGCCTGTGTTAAACAATTCTGAATCCTTTGACTGTTTTCAATCATATTGTCACCCTGAGGTGATCACAAACCTATTACTACTGTTCTTACCCAGGTGAGAGTACCCACAGACATTTTGTTTGCAATTGCTCCACCCTGAAGGGATACCATTTTCAAAAGGACTCAGGGAAGACCACTGCATTTAAACAATTCCTGACCTCATACGTATAAGCAACATAACACAGAGGCCTCCCTGCTCAAGAGTCTGGTAACCAAATACTTGGATTTTATCCTATTTAATTTGCAGCTCTCAAAAGGCAACACAGTGTTCATAGCACACACGAACTTATGAGAATTAAAAATTCAAAGCAACATTTTTGACTTCAAAATACTTCAAAATATTCACTACACTGTCCTTTCCTCTTAGGGCTGCTGAACCTCTAGTCAACACAAGACTACATCAAATTACTGTATTCTTCCAAGCTACAGGAAAGGTAAAACCACCTCCAGATCTCCAGAAGCTGATCTCTGAGCCCATGCATTCTTCTAGCCACATATTTAAAATACAACAAACTTGTTTGTGGGTAATGCTAATGCTTCAGGGAATTACTTCAGAGCAATTTACATTCAATTACGACTTTACTGATAAGTACAAAAAAATAAAATCAATTTAAAGCTCAGAAATGCCAACTTCAATTCTAAAATGTCAAGGCACTTCAGTTCCTGGCTTAATTTGTTTATTTATTTATAAGCTTTCCCCTCCCCCCAATTACCGTTTCCCTAATTTTCACTTCTGTATTATTGAGTGTACATATTTATCTAATTACCACTCCTTCGTGTTAAATTACTTGCCTTCCCCTTTAAGAAGTTTAGAAAGTGATTTATGGGGGCTTCTCACGGTTTCTCTATGGACACGGGCCCCATTCACATCACCATCAGTTTCATGTTCAGGATAGCAGAATAGCTTCACCTGAATCTCATTTTAGCTAAAGCAGTGCAGGATTGTAACACACAGACTTTCCACCGCATACAAATACTTTTCTCTCTCTCTTCCTAGTTTTATTTCAAAGCAGCCAGACTACCCTCCATACCAATCACGTATGGCGTGCGTGTGCCTTCCTGTAACAACCACAACCTACTTGGAGAGACTACCATAAGAGTTGGGCATCAGTGTCCCATAAACACCACTCGATACCGTACTGCTCCATTATCCACCAACTCACACACTGAGAGCAATTGCACATGGACTGTTAAAATACCCTAGGATTCTGGTCTCATTTCCATGACCAGATTACCTCTTCTTAGGTTAAAAATACCCTCCACTAACAGCTGTAATAATCATTTAGAGACAGAAAATTCACTATAACACATACAAGGAGCTTCAGGAAAGCAGAAGCTTAAGCTACCCCTCCAGGGAGGCACACTGCATCTTGGTCTTTGTGCTCTACAGAGCCACCTTGGCAAAAGGTATAGCAAGACAGCATTCAAACACTATTCAATTTAAACAGCTAGTTCTTCTGATTCGAGCTTGGAAAGTTCAGATCAAGGCCACCTCCTCCTGAGGAGGACTGTACAGGTATGCTGTTAATAAACTGAACCGAGGGTATCATGTAATCTCAGCTTTATGTTCACCTCTACCACTGTGATCCACATGCAACATTTAGGATTTCAGCTGTTCAGGTCACATACAACAACTTCATGTTATTTCTTTCTCACCTGCAAAGATTTTAAACTAGTTAGCCACAACAGTTCAAAACAGGTGGTAATTACACCTGGAATTACACTTTCTATTTCTTTTCTATATGGAGAATGACACCCTGACACCTGCAGCTATGAGATGCTATATAAGGTCCAAATTACTTTCTCACTAGAGAAGACAAAAGGATGGAATTCTCATATACTGAATCAGTAGTGGGTCATCTTCATAAAGGACACAGTAATGAATATATGTTTAATCATAAAATAATGAACAGCTATCTTTAAAAGCTTAGCCACATCCACAGTGGAACTCTGACATTCCCTGACCTTCTCCAATTTTAACTGTTTAGCACTTTATTAATATAATTTTCCTTCCTACTTGCTTAGATCTTAAAGGACATTTCAAGTGCTGCATGTCATGATTTAAGAGGTCTTAAGTCAAACTTTGAACTTCCTCAAGTGTACTAGTAGGTGAAAGGTGGGATAGGAATGCAGAATGTAATGTTTTATTTGCCATACCCACACCATAAAAATTAATTAAAGAACATACTGGCAATTTTACTTTCTTTTCCCCCAAAACAGCAGTAATACCAACTAGCATTTGAATAATGTTACAGATTTGTTAAGATTGTGTTGAAAGCCTAACTTATAAAGTGCCTTTGTAAAGTGCACTTGTAAAGTGACCTGAAACCGCAGGTGATCCTACTAGCTAGGCCTATTAGAGCTGTACTATATGTTGCAATGCAAGATTAGACCTTTTGTTTTGAAACTCTTCTCGCAAAGGTTTTCTGCACCAGGCATAACACTGTTTATCATTACCATTTTTAACAATTGCAAAACATTCATTTATGACAATGCTATTAGGAACAAAGGAAAGAGCAGGAAGAAAAAGGAAAGTCAAGGATTTCTGATAGATAAGCTTCAGCCACTGTTCCGTCACTTTGTTGGCAGGCTCTTCCACCTCCATACTCCAGGGCCCAAGGGTTTCATATTTGTGTAGGCTTTTGGTTTTTTGCTAACTATATTAAATCTTACCCCAAAGTTGGCCAATCTACAAGCCTCCACAGAAATACAACCCATAAGAATTCACTTGAGGTTTGTTAATAGCTCAGCAGCTATCATCTTCCTTGACTGTACCTGCACTGAGCATCTTCCCTGATCTTTAAGCTTTTGCTGGCTACCTGTAGGAGGTATGCAATGTTTCACAGAAGAAAAACATTTGCCATATTGGGATTGCAAACTATGGAGCACCAAGTACTTCTGTCAGAGGTAATATGATCATGGAATAGAGCACAGCAAGAGAGCTGCTTCTGCGCTCTCACATGATCTAATGGAAGCACGTGGGTAACTTGGAAAAGGAAGACAAGCATGGCTAGGCTCAGATGGGGACTTCATAGGAACAAAACAAATCAAACAAAAAAGCTATGTGACTGGACGGAGATGGGCTGGAAAGGAAGAGAGTATAAAGTTTTTTAAAAAAATGTTAGATGGCATACCATATATTAGAGGTTGAACACAGGATTTTCAAGTCTCAGCACTTTTATCGTAGCAATTGATGGCAATTAAAGTATATATAGCAATTAATCCGCTACTACCCCCAGTGACAGCTATACCTGGTTGCCTTGAATCAAATTATAAAAGTTGAAACTCTTCTGAGGGTTTGTGCACAGAAGAGTACAGTTACTGTGGTAGAACTTATTTCCATTTGTTTTCTGAAACAATTTTGGAAAATATTAAAAGTTGCAAGGTCAGGCACTATAAAGTTCAGAACTAAATATTCAACTATTAAACTGACTGGCCAACTGGTCAAAGAAATTGCTGCTTTAGGTCACTTTCTTTTCTTGAATGTCTGTCCCATAGGATGAATATGCTTTGGGAATTAATTAGGGTTTTATAAAGAGTATTTGTCTGCAATAAATGAGATATGGTTCTCAGTCTCAGAGACACAAAATGAAGAAATGTTGCCCTGGAGAACAGGATTGTCTTGTCCTCTGCTACCCAAACTTCTGAATGATGGCAGGCGCATCATTTAGACCAAGTATTTCACCAGGCAGCATTAATCAATTTCTGGTTCTCCTCTTGACTTAGCAGAAATCTGAAGTCAGAAGTGCAGAAAATTTGAACTACAAATGAGGTCAAGATGCTGATGTTCTAAACATATATCCTGGATGAGGGACACTGGGAAGACAGGAATCAGTCTACCTTTTAAAAACAGACAACAAAATAAGCCAGTTCTTCCCTTAATACATTTTCATCCTGTCCTCTTCCACCTTAGTTTCTCTCCCCTATGCTTTTCCTTTGCTTTTATCAGATGTTATGCTTCATTCTTTTCAATTTTGTACGTGTCAGCTATAAATTAATTTACAGAGATAAAAACCTCATCTTACCTCATAAGGGGAGCACAGAGATAAAAATTACTCATATTTTCTTTAGGGGTTGAATAAATATTACTAGAAAATAAACAATTTTGTTTTTGCAGTAGGATCTCTGACAGTACTTTCATGGAAAAGCCTTCAGAAAACCAAAGCTATAGTGCAGATCTAAGAAAGTCTGAGATCCAATGTGAAACTAATGGTCATCTGATCATACCTACAAAATAACTAGTTCAAAGTAGAGATTAAAAAAAAATAATGTTTTGTCCTGAGAATATCCTTCTCAAGTTTAATTATTGCTGTTCTTTTTATTTATGTTTCAGAAAACTATTTCAGGTCTAATGCTTTCCACTTGAACATTACAATCAAACTGAATCAAGGTTCAAAAATCAAGCAAGCAAAAATAAGAATTACATCTCTATAGTAAAGAACCAACACTAAAAAAGGTAACACCACACCAGTGAAAGAACACTGTTGTTCATCGATCCCTCCCCTTTTCTCCTCCCACAAAATATATAAGAAAAACAGAAATTAACTGAGATGTTTTCAATCATATTATTCAAGTATTTAAATAATTTAGTTCAGCGTTTAAGCACAAAAACACTGATACAAATATATTGGAAGGGTACTTCAAAAATGTATGTAATTATAAAACGTAGTAGGTCATGTTATGTACAAATATAGAGGACAAAAGTTTTAAAAATTGCAAGACAAAAGACAAATTCATATAGGGAAGTAAAAGCAAACTTTGACATGCCTCGTATTGAAATACTTTTCATCTGAAGTTAAAAGATCAATCTAAACTTTCAAGGAGAGCCTAAATTCTTCCCAAAAGCTGTGTGTTAGCACAACTGAAACCAGATACTCAGACTGGGAGGTATAGTTTATGTAGCACAAGTTACTGTTGAGCAAGGAAGGTATCACCTCTGTTTTAAGTCAAAAAAAAAAAATCACCTCCTTATTGTAACATTAAAATAGAAGAAAAAAACCCAACCAACCAACCCCAGAAGAGACTGAATTGCACATTAGAGAAAGGAGGGAAAAAAAATTGCACACATTTCTTTAACCTACGTCACTACTGTGGAATGAGCCAGGATTTGTTTTCTTGGACACATTCAAGTAGTCTGTGGCAAGCGGCATAGGAAAATAATCCCCATTACCACTAACTTAGAATTGCCAACAGAAAAGCAAGTTTGAGAGACTATTGTTGCCTCATTTTTGTATACTGTGAAAGACAATGAGTTCCTAGTCCATGAGCTGGGTACCGAGATGCTACCATAATACAGGTAAATGTGTCGCACTTAATGATGTCAATAAATACCAAAGCTGGAAAAAGAAATCTTATACTTCCATCCTCAACAGTTTTATCACAAAAGTATGTGAGAACATTATGCATAATAGAGGAAAATTTTGAATTTTCACTGCATTTTAGATTAAAAAAAAATTTTCCAAGGACAGAGACTTTAAACATCATGTGTCTTCTAATCTGACTCTTAGACTACTGAAAAAAGTAGTTTGTTTGAAACTACTTTTCAAACTACTGAATGAAAAAGAACTATAAAACCCTACCATATCAATTTGGAAGAAGAGACAGACAAAAGCCACCTCAAAAATAGTTTGAGAAGCAGTACTATGATCACAGAGTACTGTCTGAAAACTGGAGCAATTAAGAATTAAAACTAATTATAGATCATCTTTTGGAGATGCTCAAGTTATAAGTACATTTGTTACATTAGAGAGACTGCTTCTCAAAACAGCTTTTGACTAAGCCATGGATCCAGGACACCCTCTGGTAACATTTAAAAAAAAAACACCACACACACAGAACAAGCTATACTTTAACTCATTAAAATAGTAATACCAACTGAAATACAGTAACTAACCTACAAAATAACTTGTAACGCTTACAGAATTTCAACTGATGTGGTTTGAGGGGTGGAGAAGGGAAAGATTGTTTCAATACCTTGTCTTCCCTCATCATTGGTAAACAAACCAGCATCACTGCTGCTCAGACTGCTGGATTCACTGTAATAAGAGAAAGAAAGAAACAGATCAAAAGAACAATTGATCTTTCAGTCGTAAAATTTTAAGGAGACAAGGCTGTGCTCAAATTGAACTTAAGCCCAACGAAGATCGGAGAGAAAATAGGATGTTTTTTTTTTAATCAAACTGCAAATATCCTAGTTCCATTAACTACAAAGCATATTATTTTTGGCACATAAAACCATGGGAATCTAATAGTACCCTGACAGTAAGCCAGATGTGACTGCAACAAGGTGCTGACACAATTGATGCATTTTATTATCTGCTTCCATCAAATGCTCACTGCTTCCTTCTTATGCTGTGCAATTCAGCTTGATCCTGGAACACCACTGCTCAATAAAATAGGAAAAGTCTCAATCAAAAACAGCCTAAGCCTTCCTTCAGCACATGAAATATAAGAGTATCAAAATCGAATTACCTTTCTAAACATCATTTGCAAGTATTCTGGAAAAGACACTGCTTAAGGTTTCACTACTTGGGAAGAAAGAAAAAAGTTTCTAACAAAGGTAGCCAATTAAATCAAAATAAAGGTCACCCTGAAGAAAGTATGATCAGTGATTTTAACATCAACAAAAAAAAAAAGCAAGGTACAGTTTTTTTCTGACTTCCATCATAGCCTTAAAATTAGAAAGTTTGTATGCAACATGCACACACTACTCTCTAAATTCAAAGACATCAGTAGGTAAAATATTTTGTCCTTTGCTGGATACACATTGTTACAAACAATATTCCATGTGTTTTTAAACAGTAAAGCAGATTTGTCTTTTAATAACACAGACCACAATTTGGTGTGTTTCACACAAAAGGATTTTTTGTAAACCATTTATTTTATTTTTTTATCAATAGAGTAGCTCTGCTAAGGAAGCAATATTCTCACCAAAATGTAATCGCATTTTCTTTACAGTGACATGTAGAACAATTTGAAAAAAAATCACTCCAGTTCACCACCCAAATTCAAGTTATAAATACTATGGCTACTGTCAATGTTCTATACAAGCTATTTATAAGAACTTGAGGTCTGTTTATCTTTCTACACCTATTCATATTCAAACATACATGCCGACCTATACTTGAATTCAACTGGTTTCAATTATGTTTAGTTACTTTCTAATAATAAATTAGTTTTATTTTTGTTTTTAAATAACTAGTATACTTAAGAAAATTATTTCCTTTTAAATGTTAATCTCTCACAAAAATAAGACTTAATGTTTTTAAAGCTTGTAATATGAAGTCTAATTTATGTTTAATGATAAGTATATATTTGGGGTTTGTATCTTCCTTTGGGAGGCATCCCAACTGGATTTGAAACGATATTGTATCAGGACACAAAAAGCGGTTATTTTTTTTTTTTTTTTAAGACTACATATAGACAGTTCTGTGTTAGAAGATTAGGTTTTCTTAATCTTTGCTGTATCTTCTGCTATCCATATTCTTACTGTATAAGCAATACTTAACCATCTTTATACATAATAGAATCAGAACAAACTTAAGCACTTGCACAATTGTCCTAAGAAGAAAGACGACAGGCATGCAATAAGAATGGAACCATTTTTCATGGGGGAGACCAATACTTGAACTTCCTAATGCTCCATATCCTAGTAACTTCTTTCTAGCAGGGATTCCATCCCACTTTAATTACAACACAGATGGCTTTACTGTCCTTACATTCTCATTGTGCATAATTTTACATCATACATCTCAAAGAAAAAACATCCCCTTTTCATAGATTCTTCCTCTCCACTTATTAATTGTACTTTTTAAAGTGAAAGTTAAGAAATCTTTTCCAGGAACTTTCCCCACTATTTTTTCTGAGTTTTTTTGTTGGTTTCGGTGTGTGTGTGCGTGCCCCGTCATGTCGTATTCTTCCCCCC
>KL261954.1:0-12276 GCA_000699545.1 Podiceps cristatus | reverse complement strand
CCCCCAAATTCTGCAATAATTCTTACTGAAGGACTAGCCAGTTCCTGAAACCATAACCACTTAAAATTTAAGAAGTTACACATAATGTTTTGGGTTTTAAAAAAAAAAAAAAAAATTATCAATCACTGGAATATACATGGCAGCCACAGTACTCATTCTCCTCAGGCCCCAGTCAAATGGGGCAGGGATTATAGCCAAGATAATTGCTACATGGCAGTCATTTCACTGAATAAATTCAAAGCCTCTGGAATTAATACATTAATATCTAAGTACATGAAAGCTGCTATGATGGAATTTATTTCCCGTTTTAATATAATTTTTCACTGTATATTGCTAATTCCTTTGCTTTGTACTGAGAATTTCCCTCCCAGCAAGACTTTCAGGAAAAATTAAAACCCCACACTTTCTTTCTAGTCCTATAAAATAAGGTATGCAAGCAAAAACTTGGAAAGAACTGCTCTGCTGTCCAGAACACTTTCACAACTTAATTTATACATTTGTGGAAACAAAGTAGTATTTTTTACGATTAGTTATTATTATTAACAAACTGTCCCACACCTTGGTTTCATACAGACTTGTGACCTGTCCCCAAGAACTGTCCCACCACTGTACTCGCCCTGGCTGGCAGGCCGTCTCCGAGTTTCACTGCTGCTCTCTTTCAAAAGGGGCAACTGAGATTTCTCCCCTAGTCACTCAAAATGCAAACGATTGCCAAAGCTTGCAGGAGTTAATCATCATCCAGAACTCCACACATTGCCAAATTTGGTTGAAACTGGCCAAGGAGCTGTGCATTGAAAAAAAGGTGGAATGAGCAAAGTACAGGCTCTGATCACAAAAAAATCTCATTTCTAGTGCTCAAAACCAATGTCAACAGAAACAAATCTTTAGGGCTGTTTAGACATTGACAATTTAAGAGCTTCAAGACTCCTCCTAGTCCTGAACCCTGCACTTAAATGGGTTATTGTTGCATTTGGTGTTTGAGAAAACACAAATAAAAGACTGAAAAAGAAGTGTCACTTAGCATTTTTTTATATGCACTTCAAATATATATGTTATTTTAAAGTAACTTATACACCAAAACCTTCTCACCAGTTTTAGATCCAAGCAATTTAACTACCATTAAAAATTATTTGCTTTATTTTATTTTTAAGAATTGACTAAAAATTTAATCTTTTGGGGGGGATAATTAGTAAACTGTATGCACACAAATGGTCAAAATTTGAGAAGCTTTGTATACTTTTTATTTTTCCTCTTCCAACAAATGTTGCTGAAGCATGAGTTACCCAAGATGCCTTGTTAGCTCTCCATATCTTATGCAGTCTTACAAAACTCATGTTCTTTTAAAATCTCAGCTTTTACTTTTAGAACACACTCTTAGAACAGAGTTTGCTACTTGTTTCCAAGTCTTCTGGCGAAATGATCTCAAACAATAGAGGCATTATGGCATTTAAGTAGAGCCAGTTTAAAGCAAGTTAAAATTATTCACATACAAAATATTCAGATACAGTACGCACCTGAGATGCTTAAATATAGCAGACTTCTAATCACATTATGAAATGCAAATTTTCTAATTCAGTGGATTCCAAATCTTTTGGTACAGATGACCGTCACTCAATCATGGGCATGAGCAGAAAACACTGAAGATGAGAATGGGTTTAAAGGCCATTTATTGGGGCCAGAAACATTTGAAGTACAATTTGAAAAATGACAGTATTTGGTGTAACAAAACATTAAGCAGTTTGAAGAGTAAGATGTGTTTTAAAATCAGTTAAATTTCTTTTCTGTAAAAATAAAAAGATATTCAGATTGAACTGGAAGTAGCCCAGTTTTAGGAGTCTACAGGAGGATTATTGTATTGATTACTCTTCTCTCCACCCAAAAAATAGCTGCCGCATTTTTGAGCTGGAGAACTGTTATCCTTGTAGCATAACTGAAAGTCTTTTATAACTAAAAAGTGAAAAAATATGGGCATATGATAAACTATGCAACATTTTCTAGCTCCAAGGAAATTTTTAACCATCTGTCTTTAGCTATGATACTCAGGGGAACAGATTCCCGGTATCATCAAAGGAGGAAGTTTTCTATTGGCTTCCTGACTTCACACACTCCTGTCTTGCACGACAGTGTGATGTCTGAAGTTGCACTGGCCGCCCTGAAGGACTGCTTCTGCCCTAGTAATTAAGACATTAGGAACAATCTTTAAGACCCAAGATTCATTCAGCTCTTCCAGATGCTTATTTTCCACAGGTGAGGAACAAAACTAGTATGTAATAAAAAAACTTAGAAGAACTTTTCCGACAACGACCAGAGTTAAGTCACTTACCGATACTCAGTTATTACAGTAACCAATCTGCTTGCCCTGGGCAAAATGCCTGGCTACTCTCTGCATCTCAATTCCACCCCTCCAGTAAGGAAAAGGCTTAACAGTTTATAGATAAGATGCCTACAAAGAAAACAGGGATGCTAGTGCTGACAAACAAGTAACCAAAATTATGTGTTTTAATATGAGTCTTTCTTGTTGACAGTTCTGCATTCAGAACCAGGCACATGGGATAAACATAATCAAGTTTACCAGGCCCCGCAGGTAACATCCCTTGTGTATGGTGGAAAAATGACTTACACCTTACTGTGTTGTCAAAATAGTACTTTGGAAACAATTACCATTGTAGTATGACTGCTGTCTGGAATGGATGGATGAGGTGTACTGCCAAAGGGTCATCATTCCCCCATTTTTCTAATGGCAAGCTCAGGTGTTTCTGAACTGTAAATTGGTTTTTGCATTTCGTAAATGATGTATATCCTCGGCAACCTGCAGACTTTTTATGCCCCTGACACATAAGAGCATACTGTCTAAATGGTGACTCTAAACACCAACCACCTTTCCAACAAATAGAGATAACCAAAGCACCAATGTCTAGAAATTGGAAAACTTAATTTTTGTCTGAGAACTGTCACCAGTTGAAATTATCTAGAAAAAAATATTAATAATTTGTACATTGTCATCTTAATCTTGGAACAGTTAGAATGTATTATTTCAAGAAACTGTTTTCAAAGTTATTCCTCTGCTATATGACTATTTTATGGTGAATTCCTTAACCAGAGCAACTCATATCTTAAAAGTAGTAGACTAAAACAAAGTTAAGAGTAGCTTGTTGAAACAGATACTATCAATGCTAGCATTTTAACTCTACAATGAAAGAAAAACCCAAATATTCCCAGTACAAGCAACAGTAATAAAAGCAAACAAATAATATCCAAAGATTCGGAAAAAAAGGAAGAGAAGAAATAACCTGTCACTCATGTTCTCATCTGAGCCTTTTTGCTCCTCATACTCCATTTTGTCCTTATTTGCTTGGTTCACTTCTTCATTTTCTATAACTACTCCTTCATCCAAGATTTCTGGTCCTTGTCGAGCTGCAGCTACCTTTCTTTTTTTCACTTTGCTCTTGGAAAACTCTTGGTGTTGGTATGATTTATTGTCATTGTCCATTTCTTGATCTCTGCTGTTATCCTGCTGTTGAGTAATTGTCAGTGCATTGGAGACTTCTGATGGCAGATCTATTGCCATCCGTTTTACCTTTCTTCTCCTACGCAACGTTCTGTTTCCCAAACTGTCAACAGCCAAATCTGGTTCATGCCACAGAGGTCTTTTGCCTCTAATGTTATTTAAGTTTGAAGAAGGCCTACGTTTAGCAACCAACAACTGGTCATCAGAGTCACTGTGGTCTTTCTTAGTAGCATGATTCTCCCTGTAGTCTTTGTTTGATTCTTCTAAACTGGAATCAGAACCTTCACTTAAGCAGTGACCAGTCTCCCAAGGATGATGGGTGGTAAACGAACGTCTTTTTCGTCCCCTCCTCTTCCTTGCCTGTCGCTTTAGTAGACAAGACACACTTCGAGAATGATCTCCAGTATCAGCAAAACCTCCTCTGGCTTGCTCTGAACTTTCTTCCAGTGCTGAAACTAGATCGTGAACCAGCTCCTCCATAGTCCTACTGAAATGCCTACATATTTCAAGAAAAAAAAACACAGAAGAAAACAACAAATGAATTTGAAGTGTTAAGCATAAACTCTATAACAATTTTACCTGCCAAAATCATAGAATCATAGAATCATTTGGTTGGAAAGGACATTTAAGACCATCAAGTCCATCCATGCCTGACCACTACTAAACCGTGTCCCTAAGCACCTCACCTACTGTCTTTTAAATATATAAATAAGTAAATGGTAACTCAACCACCTCCCTGGGCAGCCTGTTCCAGCACCTGGCAATCCTTTCAGTAAATAAATGTTTCCCAATATCCAATCTAAACCTCCCTTGGTGTAACTTGAGGCCATTTACTCTTGCCTGTTACTTGGGAGAAGAGACCACACCCACCTCCCTACAACCTCCTTTCAGGTAGTTGTAGAGGGCAATAAGGTCTCAACTCAGCCTCATTTTCTGCAGACTGAGAAGTCTGTTTTAGTCACTTTAGGCAAGGTAGTCTTAGCCCATCCTATAAAGATTATTGTATTTCTGCTGGGATAAAAGCCTTGCCAACTAGTCCTACACCATCTGCAACACATCAGCATACATTCCTTTTAAAAGGTATCTTCTCAAACTTCTGTCTTGGAAAGAAGAGTGGGGTTCCTCTCTATTATTGTTTGGTTTTAACTCACCTCATCACATTTTTATGATTTTCAGGGATTCCACATGGCAAGAGCATCAAAGATCATTCACTCTAACTGCAGGTAGGGAGCACAACTTAAATTTATGGATGAGAAACAGAATACATAGTTTTTCTCCTTGATAGTATATTAGGGAGTTCTGTGTAAGAGTTGTCATTATGAAAAAATATTTTTAAAGGATAATTATTTCTTGATGCTGCCTAAATACCAAAAGTGAAGTCAAGATAGTAATTCTTTGATAACGTATGACTTTTTTTTTTAATAGCAACTAATTCTGTCTTTCTAAATGGCCAATATCTGTTTGATTTCTTTAAAATATTGATTCAGTAGAGTGATATTGAGAGAATACCCTCCTACAGGTCATTCTAGAGTATTAAACATGAAGTTTCCCACCACATGTAGGCACTCACATCCATAGAATCACACACCTGTGGTAAGGAAAAATATCCCTAAACACATACCATGTCTGATTAAGGCCTTATCCTTTTAAATCTTTTGCTCCTTCCTCCTCAAATTTCACTAGCATTTAGCATATATCACTCAGTAAGCTTCTGTAAGGTCACCCATACATTACATGAACATAATTATGAAAACATTAAATGATTGCTGCTGAACTCTAATCCTTCTCTGAAGGCTGTAAACCTCTGTAAACACAGCAATCAGATTCTCACATCAAAGCATCAGATGACCTCTTTCGCTAGGGTAAAGTGGAGAATAACGTTCATGCTCTTTACTACATTACAGCAACTGATAAATATGGAAGACACTCAGTAAATTATGTAGATGTTTAAAAGTAAAACTCTTCATCATCTTTTCCAATATAAATTAATGGAGGAATGAGCAAATGGTTTTCTACCCATACCAGCAGAGTTGTGCTGTGTGTCCAGACTTTCTCCACACAGGTTCCCTCTCTGACTTACCACAAACTCCAAAGTTAAAGATACTTAATGGTGATGGCTGAATGGGCAGTCATGGCCATGAAGTACACAGTTTTTAAATATTAATGAAGAACATGTTTAAGAAGAAATCCAAGCTGGTTGTGAAATATCTTAACTAAAGAAATGATATATTCTCCTTTTAAACAATTTTCAGAAATACATATTTTAAACTTTTCAATTGCAAGATCACCAAAAACACAGTAATAGAAACACAAGTTCATTTTGGATTCCTGAAACTACTGTTCCAATCGCATTTATTTCTCATACCTCTTTCTATCCTCCTGTAATATCTAGTCCTATTACTCCCTCTTATAACCTAACATTTTCTTCGGCTCTTAGTAGAACAGAATCTTATTATCTTGCAAGCCAGCTCTGGAAGAATGCTACACTTAATCCATTTAGTTCACAAGAATCAAAACCTCCATAATAACACAAAAATACTTCTTAGAAGCAGGAGAAGCAACATAGTAGGAAGAGCAGTCCAAATGAAGTAATGATTTTCTGAAAATTCAGAGAGAAAGAGAAAAGTGGAAGCCAGTTAACCTAAACATTACTTTCAGAGACATGTGGCACCAAAATAATTAAAAACTGATTCTTACTTTGAGTTTTCAAAGTTTCAATTACTGCAGAGGGTTTTTTGGGGGGGGTTGGGAGGGTTGTTTGGTTTTTGCTTGTGTAGTAAGAATTTCAACCACCAGAAGAGGCAAGTCAAGATATATTTGCACAGGGTTTCCATGCATGATGCTTAAACAGATCTACTAACCCATGTTTCTCAGCAGCTATAACTACACAATGAGGAGGACACTAGCCCCCTAAGCCTTATTGTTAAACACCCATGGAGACAGCTATCCTTGCAGGTGCACATAGCAGAATTGACATGCCCTTGAGATTTAAGGGGCTTTCTAATACTTCTGAACTACTATCACGGGAGCCATAAGACTTGAAACAGATGAGCTCCAGAACATTTATTTAACTTGAGATATCAATTCTCCCAGCTGCCTGCCCAGCCCTCCTGCCACAGGCTTTCACATCCATAGCAAACGGATAGAAGTGAAGATGCACCAAAAACTGAACTAGAAGGCTTAAACCCACATTCAGCTCTCAGAACACGTTTCTGCTAGCATGCCAGAACATGAACTAGCATTTATGATCTCTTGCAGCCCATTCTGCTACTGCCCCTGAAGCACAAAGTAAAAAATAAGACAGGGACAGTGATGTCTTACCCCCCAGTTTATGATTAATTTGTTCACTTCAGTATCCCTAATCCATATGGGTATCTGTATCACTAAAATCAATGTAGCTCCTAGAGTGGACATACCGACTTACTCCAGATAACGGCATAAGTATGGTGGTAAAGTTGCCTTAGTTCTATGAAATACTGCAAGATCAAACACACTATATTCAGCTTGGATGTATATATCTGATCTAAACTTGCCTTGAATTCTCCTCAAGATACTGTCAATACAGATAGTGCCAGATCAACAAGTGAACACCCTTAAGTATTTTTGAATTAAAGGGATAATATGATTCTTTAAAGGCCCTGAGCAGTAAGGTAGGTACTTTCCATCAGATTACAACTTTGAATCTTATTCATCTTATGAATCTTTTCTACTGAATATCATGTCTCTTCCTTGCAACATCTGAACTAAGATCTGTACAGGGCAGCAACCTTGCTTACCCTAAAAATTACAGCCATAGTCTCATGTATAATATAACGGTATCCTAACTGCATTACCTCTTGGACAAATCAGACAAATTAATATTATAATTACTTTAACATGTTTCCTTCGGAAACATGCCAGTGGTCCACATTAAAACTCTTTCTCCTGAAAAGAACAAGCACTCTTTTGATTAATTTTATTGGAGCTATCATTTCTCTTGCTATAACTGAAGAAAAAAAAAGGAAACCAGAAAACATTTAATCTGAAACTTATCTCTAAAATTCAAGAATTGTATTTCTATTACAGCTTTATTTATCAGACAACCTCAGTTTTGCAACTTTCTCCATTGTTCACAACCAGCTGTCAAGCTTGTATTCCAAACCTATGAAGTAATTTTAATCCCCACTGCAGATGTTACTGTAACAAAAATATTTGCATTTGAAATAGTTTGAAAAATAACTACAAGATGTATTAGTGACATTACCAGTGAGTATCAACTGCATTCAGTAAGACAAGAAATTTTAAAGGTTGTAACAAGGAATGTGGAACAACATATTGAGGTACATAAAATATTGAACCATAGTTTAGCATGACTCATATAAGGCTATAAAAATGCTGTTACAGCAACAGCCCACAGCTAGCAATAAACTGTAATGTCTTCACTAGGAGAAGATTCTACTTTAAGAAAATCTAGTTTGCCTACGCTGACCTTTACATTTATCTGAAGCAATTTTAATGTAGTTCACCAAAGGCTGATCCATTTCTTCTCTAACCGTTACCAGAACAGACCATAAAAGTATCGTTGCAGGAAACAGTGTAACTGCTTTCACCTACTCCAAAACAGTTCATGCCGCTTATGTTCAGCATTAATATTCGTACTGAAACTCCTAATGGAAATAACAGACCCTTGCTTTTTCAATGAAAATTGAGTATCATTTGTGCTCACTTCCCACCTAACACATATAACAATGTAGAGCTTTGCTCACAAAATATTTAACGAACACTTACACACTAATGGGAAAGCTAATTTAGTTGCTCAGCTCATAAGGAGAGGCAATATCTTTTACTAAACTGACAGCTGCATTTACATTTACTTTCTAGTTCTATACCTTTTTCTGTTAAATAGAGTTTCTTGCAGCTCAAGTTATGTGCACCTGTGTCTCATTAATTCCGAAAAAAACCATGATTTCTGCTGTCTTCACAACCCACCTTGATCACAAGCTAAGAGCACAAGAAAAATCAAGCAGTTCCTTGAACACTGGGATTACAAAACCTGACTTTCTACAGTCATTTCCCATACGGATTCTCTGATGTCTTGTAATGCAGCTGTACTCACAGGGTACCTTTATCTTCAGACAGGTACTAATTTGAATCCCATTTCTCCACCTCAGAAGTAATTTTCACAAAGCCTTAGAAATACTAGTTTTGAGACCTCTGTTTTATTGATGAATGTGACAAATTTGAATTGAAGAGGTGCACCTATTTGGGAGGGAGCAGCAGATGATAAATCCCACCGCCTTGCTTGAAGAATTTACGGATTCAAGAAAAGAGAACTATCATGGTTCTTGGCATACACAAAGGGGAAAGCAAAACGGAGCAACATAACAATCGAAAGTATTAAATAGCTAGCAAAAGACTATGGTAGATGAGAAAATAACCGATAAACCTATGTTACGTAGAAGCTTACAGTATACATCAGAAACAGTTGTTGTGCCTAGATTACTTAAACTTGCCTGTCGCCAAATGGCCATCACCAAGAGGAGGACACAAAGCATCCAGTTCCACATCCACACCTAGGCAGGTATTGTCTGCTGGACAACCAGGTACACAAAGCTACACAATGACCAAAATACATTCTACCCCACACCAGCCATCGCCGGGGGGTATAACTGTGTCATGGTTTAACCCCCCCGACCTAACCTGCTCGTTAGCAAAACTTGGGAAACTGCAAGATGTCCTTGGTTGTTCAGCAGCAGCGAACAACAGCAGCGTGCTATCGCCTTGTTTCACATACCAACTCCAAAACACAGGAGCTGCTGCAGACAAAAACTAGCTCCATCCTGGCTGAAACCAGGACAAACTGCTAGATATCCAGCTACGGAGAATCCCTCTACTCTCACACTTCTGAGGATCCTGCCCAGTGCTTCCTGTAAAGACTAAGCAGCCAATTCACTGGCAACACATTCCGAGTAAATCTGACCTGCACACCAAAGAAACCTAATACAAATGTAATTTTCATATAATAAAATTTAAAAATTTAGCACTGTCAGAACATAGTGCTACAGTTACAAGTAGTGTGAACAGTTACAAGAATTGAGGACTCCTGAGACAAGTCAGGATACTATGTCTGAGCACATCTATATCTGAAGAAAGACAGACAAACCTGAAATCCCAGACTATGTCTCATCTTCAGGGCATGCTGACTCTCCTTTTTTGCAGTCAGCTATGTGTGTATTTAAATCAGTTTCACAAAATAAAAGTACAGAAGGACTTTAAAAATAAAATTTATGAAAGTCATTATTCTACAATTAAAGATGTCATTTCTACACTTGCTGGAAATTTCTATGAACTCTTTTATATCAAATATACAGCTCCCATATATTTAATTGTATACAATTACTAGCAACAATTCTTGGCACCAACTCTGCATTTGAGAAACATCCTTAGACAAGTTTTGGAATTTCCTTACACTTGTCCTATACAGTAAAGAGTTATTAGTATTTCAGGAATGATGGAATTTTACTCACTGATTATGATGCTGATCCCCCTAAAAATTAGGGCCAGACAAACTTGTAATAAGTACATCTGACTCTTCTACAACTGCTGCTTATCTAATAAGGCACAACAATAAATACTATCAAGTCTACTTGTGTTTAACAGTGAAAACATGTTCAGTACAGAGCAACGGAATACAGTCAGAAAGATGCTGACGTGAACCGCATTTAGTAAGTCTCTAACACAAATGAATTGGTCAGTCAGAAGTGAGATATGGAGCAATTTATCATGAGAGGTAGCAATTCTTGCAATCCCAGTGCTGCCATTTACTGATATGCTCGCCCTTTTCAGAAGTACGGCCTCATTAATTAATTGTCAAGGTGGAGAATCACACAAACTGTCAAATGATGATAATACACTATAGCACCAAAGTCATTATCAAAAGAATCAGAGTGCCCAGTAAGTACCCAAAATGTAAACTATTCCTAAATTGCCACACATGTTCGCAACATAGATGAAAAACATACAGCTTCACAGAAGCTTTTCCACCCAAAGTGAATACTCTTACACTCTGACTTTTCAGAATCTATTCATTTCTTTAGAGTCTTAACATTTTTAGAAAGTACATATTGTTTGTTTTCTACATCAAGTATTAGACATCAAAAAATACTTCCCTGCATTTTACTCAAATGGGTTGCCTTTAATGGGCAGGTTCTGAAATAACTTATGTATAAGGATAAGAAAAGAGAGTGGTTCTGAGGAGCAATCAGATTTTTATCAGCTCTTCCTTCAGAACTGCTAAACTAACAGTCCTATAAGAAAGATTTCAATAACTCTCTCTGTACTAAATTAGTCTGGGCAGTGTATTTGCACAACCAAAATCATTACTGTCTGACAAAAGTTACAGAAGAATATACCAAATTCCCACAAATTTTGTTGCTGAACACTATTTTTAAAACCTCTGGAACTAAATTACTTCATGTGGACACAAAATGGTAAAATTCAAAGTTGAATGACAGGTCAAGTATATAATGAAAACTTTCTCAGAGTACAGATACAAGTTTGGAATGTCTTAGGCAATGTTTCTATTGTATGTAGCATTAGTACTGAAACAAAAATGCTTCTGCCACTAGAGCGTACCTCATTCTCTCAGGTGTTCTGAATTACACCAACAGAAGTTACATTTGCACCAGGCAAATTCACATGTACAGCAATGTCAGCAAACTTCTAGCAAGTATATATCACCTGGAAAAATAATATCCCTCTTTGCAAGCTTTTTCATTTAGAAAACTGTAAAGAAGCCACAAAAATACCCACAGGAAAAAAAAGTGGTGGTATCAGCAGAAGTGGAGGAGGAATGGAGTTTCCTATGTAAGAAAACTAAGTGCTCAGCCTCTCTTCCTCTTCTTCCCCATCTTCAGAAAAGAAACAAATTAAGAAGTAAAGGAAAATCTATTTCAGGTGTCTGTATACATAACATTCTCTGAAAATTACACCAACAGAAGTTACGTTTGCACCAGGCAAATTCACATGTACAGCAATGTCAGCAAACTTCTAGCAAGTATGTATCACCTATATTTGAGGCCTCAAGGCCTCAAATTATCAACATAAAAAACCCAAACCAACAAAAACACACAAACAAAATCCCACCACACTCCTCTCCCCTTCCATCAATAAAAGTGAAATGACCTAAGAATTATACACACTGGTTGACACCCAGCATATCATACAATACATAACATTTCATGAAGGAAATGAAAGGCTTCCAAACTGGTTGTTTGATATGTCTTACTTCCATCTCTACTGCCAGTCTTTATACCTCCATGACCTATTAACAAAACTCACTTTTCCCTTTTTCCATTCTGTTACTCAGTTTCCCCTCTTCACAGTTCTACAAGAAAAACAGTGACCTTTGGGGGTCACTATGCTAGCATACAGAATTACACAAACCAGTAAATCTGTGAACCCTACTGCAGTAGAACTACCTATACTTTCCTTGCTCATTAGCTACAGCTGCACTTGTTGATTCTTCAATTGCAACAACATAGCTTCAAGAGCAGCAACCACACCTAAGTGGATGCTTCTACAGCATATATTGCAAAGGATTTAAGCCTTAGAGGGTCTACAGCAAATAGAAAAAACCAAACAAACACAAAATAATAAAGTTGTGACAAAAGTTTTGATTTTTCATTTGCCTGCTATCCTTTTTTAGCGGCAAGTGGAAGTTTCTTCCTCTAGCCCACTGCTCTTTTATAAACGCAGCGAGCCATCGAGACGCGCCAGCGGCACCTGCC